>SJYT01030596.1:430056-448097 GCA_006410635.1 Cephalophus harveyi
TTGCGTCATCTGGCCACCTGTTCACAGCTGAGGGCCCAGTAGCCAGCTGTCCCCACCTAACACTGCCACCGCTCCCCTCCCTGGGGCAGGACAGTCCTCTCTGCACACACAGAGCCCTGCTCACCTTCCTGCTGTGATGGAGCCACCTCCCTGCTCCACTGGATCCTGTCCAGCCACATGCAGGGCCCCTCCTCTGCTCTAGCCTCCTCCACTGTGCCAATGCTTCTCGCACTGAAATGCTGCCGAGCACTTTGGCCATCTGACCTTTCCCCCCAGCCTTAGGCTGTCTACATGCCTGAACGCTCCAGCCTCCTGATGTCTGCAGACGCTTTATACAGTCGTCCACTGACCACCCTGGCAGCTCCGTGCAGCCCTGCGAGGTGGGGCTGGGGAACCTCACAGGCTGCACTGTTCGTGGGACAGAGACGGAGCTGGGATAGCAGTCTCATCGACCAGTGGTGGAAGGCGCCTGGCTGTACTCAGGCAGGCAGTTCCTGCATATTATACCTACTAAAGAAGCATCAGGCCAGAACAGCTGGGAGTATGCTCAGGCCCCACAAACAGGATCTCTTCCCTGAAATCCTAGCAGGATTGCTGCTGGCCACAGCCGTACATGGAAAATAAAAGGGGCTGTTGTTATTCATACACGAGCTGCCTCTTCTTTCCCTCAACACTCAGTCAAGGGTTGCTTTTCAAGAGAGGTGTCTGTGCTTCTAAAGACAGGACAGTGTCCAGCCCCAGGGAGCAGGGGCCCAGGAAGACCCCCTTCTGGGCCCTCAGGCACACCATGCCCACCCTCCTGTCTTGGGGTGCAGAAGAGCCCACCACAGGGAAAGGAAGTCACTGCCTCTGGACCCCAGGCCAGGGTGTGGGGAGCCCCAAAAGACTAAAAGCTCAACTCTTTACTTCATATCCTTCTTCAGCAAGTTGCTGATAAAATCCTTGGCATCATCGGAGATCTCGTCAAAGGCCTCGTCGTCGAAGTCCCAGGTGGCTGAGGTAACGTTGGCTAAGGTCTCGTTGTCGTTGTCACCCATGAAGGGGGACAGTCCACTGACCCTGGGGGATAAGACAGGAGAGCAGTGAGTGGGGGAGGCCAGCAGAGAGGGTGGTCCCCCAGGGGAGCGCTCACTGAGGTCAGAGGTGAGGGCACCCCCAGCACCCCCGCCTCTCCTCCCACCCGGAAAAGGAGAGGGCGTGCTCTCAGCCTCAGTCTCTGTACTTCTGGGATGCCCCCGCCTGTTGACAGCCCCTGCCTGTGAAGCTGAGGTGGAAGGAGTTTTCTTCAGTTTACCATTTCCACACAGTACAGCAGGGCCTTCCTCCCAATCGTCTGTCCTTCCTGGATGCCCAGGCTAGAACGTGGCCCCACAGAACCTTCTCTAACATGCTGGGGGACGAGTCCCCTCCTCCCCGGGGCCCCTCCCCACACCCTGTGGACCGGTCACGTGACACAGCACTCGTCGCCCCGCCCTGTCCTGCCCTCTCACCTTTCACCCTCAGCGCCAAGAACAGGGCCAGCCCACGCAGGGCTCAGCAAGGGTGTCTCCAGGGACGGTGACAAGCCTGCAGTGTGAGTCTGGGGATCCAGCTACACTTGAGCTCAAAACTTCTGAGGCATTTAGGCCAAACCAGAAAGCTTCCCTCAAAGGGACCAAGGCCTGTTCGTTTGCTGGGTGACCTTGGACCCCGATTTCTGTGTGTCAGCTTCCTCCTCCCTTAGGTGGACAACCTGCTACTGAGCTACGGAGTGGTCACCATGCCGCCTCTCCCTGTTCTCTTTCTCCTGCATCCTCATCATCATGACAGCAGATGTCTGTCAAACACTGACTCTGTGCCATGCACTGGGCAGAGAGCTAAAGTAGATTCAGTCTTAACCCCACTCTTTAGCCCAGGTAACTCATCACTTCGGTTAACAGATAAGGAAACTGTCGCACCAAGTGGGGTTAAATAACTTGCCCGAGGCTTTGCAGTCAGTGAGCCCCTTCTTTAACTGCTACTTTGTACATTCATTTCTGGAAAGATGAAGTCAGCCACAGCCTACAGCACTGGCAGGAGGCCTGGTCTGCAATAAAAAGCTTGGTCTGTGACCATAGCTATTACACAGCGCCTCTGTACATAGTTCACCCCCATTGCCTCATCAATCTGTGATCCCAGGAATGATTCATTTACCAATAGCTCAAGCCAAATAAAATTTAGAAGGTGAACTATCTCAAAGTCAAATGGAACAGACTTCTGGCTTACTAGCCTCACCTCTGGACACCTCATCTCCACCCCAACTATCCAGCCTTCTACCTTGATCCAGGGCTAGCCTCATGGGCCTTAGAAGAGCCCCACTCTTGGTTTAATGCTCTGCTGCCATAATTTTGAAATTGTTAATAGGGTTGCACAAGCCACCCTATTTTTTAATGCTGCACTGGACCCCACAAATTATGTGTCTAGTCCTGTCTGCCCCTCCAGATGTATTGTGCCATCAACTTTCACAGTTAAGGCTTCACTAACATCCCTTGCCCCAAATCCATCATCATAAACAATAATGCAAACCCTTCGGGAGCTGTTTTGCCATTCAAGAGGCCTCAGCTTATGAAATACACCCGGCCCTGAATATTAAGTTTTGTAAAACAAAACCTATTGCATTTTTGCAAAGAAATCTTGCCATGGGAAGAAGAACCCTCTGGTGAAAATCTTCATTTAAAAAAAAAGAAGAAAGCTTTCCAGAGTGACTGATCTCACCCTAATCAACATATTTGTGCTTTTGAATAAGAGAGTTTTATAGATGGCATTAAAATGTCTTAAAGCAAGACAGTAATTTACATTTTGAGATGGCATGGAGACAATCACTCTTGATCACCTCATAGTGAGGGAAGGGGGGAGTCTCTGCAGTTATGTAATACTCATTTCTCTTCTCTGGGCCTCTGAGTCCCTCCTTACACATCAAGGTCACTGGGCTAGAATTCCTAGGGGTTCCCAGTATTCCTGGCTCTCTGACCCTGGGGTGACTTTGACTAGTCCCATTAAGATAGAGCCTGACTCTTGCCCCTCAGCTACGTGCTTCCTTCTGTCTTCCTTCCTTCTGCATTTTCCATTTGAGACAAAGGGGAAAGTCCTGCAGTGCGCCAAGAGATTGCGGGAAAGCCAACAACCCCACTGTGGAATGCTGAAAGGCCCCCTTCTGTAAACCTCCTTTCCTAATTAGGAACTGCAATCCTGCAAAAATAGGGCTTAATCTCTGTGTGATGTTCACAGTCGGGGACAGCCTCCTGGTCTCTGGCCTCTGGCAATCCTCTTTCCTGGCAGCCCCTCCATCTGAGATCCGCTTGAGGCTTGGCTGCCTCCTCAACTGCCCCAGCTCCCCCAGCGCTCCCCCCTGATAAAGAGAATATGTCTCTAAAATAAAACTTGCACAATATGCAGAGCATGATGACGAAGAGAGTATTGGAATTTTAATAATCCTGTTTCTTGGTGGTGGGATTTTGCAGAATTTTAAAATCTTCTTTCTTAGATTTTTTTTTAAGTGATAGAATTTGCATACGATCATATGTGGTTGGGTTGTTCAATCCAATCAACAAACATAATAACCGTATCATTAGAAACACAACGACTCACATCTTTTCCTAGTCTTATCTAATTTTTAACTGAAGGAGATCAGAGTACACCACCCCAAAAGGTGAACTTTGGCATAAACATTGCATTGAGCTGAAGTCAATTAACTCTTTGTCCCATCTCTTTCTATCTAAAAGTAGGACATACATGTCTCTTTGTTAAGGTGACATGAATTTCCATTTGGTCGTTTGTCCATTTCTTCTCTTATCAGGAGGAAGAGAAAGACCCTCATCTGCGTATCAGATCTTGCTAAACAGTCTCTATACATTTCCTCCTCACCTTGTCACAATTTAGCCCCTCCAGAAGCTCCAAACCCTTTTTTCTTTGTCCAATAATTTCTATACGATTTATCACTCTTTGTTAAAGTAGTATATAAGCTCCAAATTTTAAATTCATCTTGAGTCACATTTCTTTATGAATACCTTTATGAACATTTATTATATGTACATAATTAAATCTGTTTTCTTTTTGTTAATCTGTTTTTTGTCAGTTTGATTTCCAAGCCCCCAAGAACTGAATCTAAGAGGATAAAGGAAAGTTTTTTCCTTCCCAACATAACCAATGAATTTGTTTGGTTTTCACAAAACTGTAATGTAGGCAAGTTCTTGGATCCTCTTCTTCTTCACTTGACATTGTCTTTCAAAAGTATATCCAGTCTTCATGTTCATTTTTAATGGTTAAATATTAGTCTTTATGCTAATGAGTCAACAAAGGATATGACTTCAGGGCGTTCTGATTTTTTAATTCTTAAATCTCTTACTGCAGCCAAACTTCACCAGGGAATCTGATACAGGGACCCATTCTGCTCGCAGGACAGAACATCAGGAGAAAGAAGGCAAAAATGCCTCTGAAACTACACTTTCTGTATAATTTTTTTTAAACAGCAGATGACTCTACTGCATGAACAGTCAGCAAAGGGGACCACATATCTGCCAGCAGAACTACTGAGTGCTTAGGAAGGGGTTAGTCTTTTCTCCCATTTTAGCCTTGGGGTGCTCATTCTCTGGTGCGCTGGGAAGATTTGAGAGGGCTAGGGGGTGCCTAGAGGAAGAGCTGGGCATCGTTTTGTGCAGTAGGCCATGAAACAGCAACCCAGGGTTTAGTCTTGTTACACAGCCCAGGTCCCAGGAGAGCAAAACCTGCAGGTGTTTTCTGGACCTGGTGTGGGTATGGGGTGCCTGGAGGTCACAGGAGCTGGAGTCAGAGAGCATGTCTGGACTCAGCGACTAAGAGGGCAGGGGCAGCCCTGGGTGGAGCTCCTGGATCCCTGTCAAGAGCCCTGCATCCAAATCTGAGTCTGAGCAGATACCCAATGCTTGGGCACTGGGACTTCTCCCTATTCACAAGGATGTTGGACCCAGAAGTCACACTCCAGATGGGATGGACCTGGCTCTCTGGACGATGGTGTGTGTGTGTGCTTAACTGCTCAGCTGTGTCCGACTCTTTTCAACCCCATGGACTGTAGTCCACCAGGCTCCTATGTCCATGGGATTTTTCCAGGCAAGAATAGAGGAGTGGGTTGCCATTTCCTTCTCTAGGAGATCTTCCCAACAAACTGGTGTCTGCTGCACTGGTAGGTAGATCCTTTGCCTGCCGAGCCCTGGACCATGGTGCATGCTCACAAATTAGCTGGGAATGGGGAGTCTGCTGCTGAGCCCAGCAGGAAGATGTTAGGGAGGAGAAAGCAGAGTGGAGGTGGGAGGGAGGGAGGGAGGAGAAGGAATTCCGGAGGAGGGGTGAGAACAGGACACAGAGATGGGTCTCCACAGGCAGCAGAGGAACACCAAGTCCTCAGGAAACTGGGGAAAGGAGACAGGAGAGGAAAGGAGGCTTCGAATGTCTTCAAGGCTGAAGTGTAGCCAGGAGAGCCCAGCCCTCTCTCCTCCTGCCAGAAACCACACGGGGACTGCTAACAGAAGAAGTCTCAGCAGACTCATGAAATCTCTTCTCTCCCTTCAGAATCAGGGGTGAGAGGGCGGGGGCCCCACAACCCCGCCAGCTGCCTCTCTGCCCTGCCTGGGGACCCTAGGCTGGCCATGGGGCTGGGTCTCCTGTGCTGCGACAGGATCTGCCCTGATCTTGCCAAAGGTGTGAGGAGGAATTCCTTCAGCAGTCAGAACAACCTACCAGGCATGGCTGCTCACTTAGGAGGTGCTAGCCAAACACGTGCTGAGTGATACATCTCTTCTCACCCGGCCCCCAACTTTCCATCTCTCACTGGCCCCAGGAAGGAGATGGGGGTCCTCTGGAACTAGCAAGGAAGGTGAACCTATAAGGACTGCCAGACAGACAAACAAGCTCCACCAGAGGGATGGAGGTACAAGAGGGCCGCCAGAGAACCTTGCCTGGGTGGGGCAGTGTGTGTGGTGGTGGCGGTGGGGTTCCAGCAGCAGCTCCAGAATGCCACACAGCAGGGCTGAGAGGAAGCCACCTGGCTGGCTCCACCTTCTGTTCTCACACCACATCCCCATGAAGAGCCCTAGCTCGGGAGGGAGACTCCCAGACCTGAATCCCCACCGTGAGAGCCAGTGGAAAAGTCCCAGGGGCCAGAGAAGCCAGCTGGGGCAGGAGGCAAGAGCCAGGGTATGGGGAGGTTGTGCAGGGCTGGCCTGTGTCATTTCCCCTGCTGCTTGCTTGCCTCCCTTCAACACGCACGTCTCCACCCTCCTCTCACCCCCTCCAGATCCCTTTAGGCTGGTGCCCCGTTCATCACAATTATTTTCTCCCCATTTCAAAAAATCCTCCATTTCTAAGTCTCAGCTTTAAAAGTAATCTAGCAAACCATGTCACATGATATCCAAATTACTTCTGCAATCTCAAAGAATTTTCATTTTAAAATAAAGTGCTCTTACTACTGCTGCTACTGCTAAGTCACTTCAGTCGTGTCCGACTCTGTGTGACCCCATAGACAGCAGCCCACCAGGCTCCCCTGTCCCTGGGATTCTCCAGGCAAGAACACTGGAGTGGGTTGCCATTTCCTTCTCCAATGCAAGAAAGGGAAAAGTGAAAAGGAAGTCGCTCAGTCGTGTCCGACTCTTAGCGACCCCATGGACTGCAGCCCACCAGGCTCCTCTGTCCATGGGATTTTGTGACCCAGTAATTCTAGTTCTAGATCCAACAGAAACGCATAAAGGCATTTACTAAAGCACATGCACCAGGATACTCACGATGCCCTGGACTAGAATCTAGTCAACAGCCCATCAGCACAGAATGGATAAGGAAACTGGAGGAGGTTCAGAGAGCGGCACAGCCTTGGGAAGGGCCAGTGACAGCCTCACAGCGATACGAATGGGGCTCGCAAACAAGTGGGGGCAGGAGAAGCCAGATACGCCTTTCTGTGTGATTTCATGTATGCAGAGTTCAAGAACAGATGATCATGCTGCCCAGTGTTAGAATGGGGATCAGGCTACCCCTGATGGGGTGACTGGAGCCAGGGTACTGGGAGAGCTGCAAGCGGGGGTTGCTGGGTCTGGGTATAGCTGTGTTCACTCAGCACATTCACTGAGCACCTAGTCACTGCTCTGGCCCTGACCTGCATGAAGACCAGTCTTCCTAGTTTGCCCAGGATGGTCCTCACTTCAGCACTGAAAGCCCCGTATCCTGGGAAACCTGGCAGTGATGGTAAACTAGGACAGCTGGCCACCCTCTAGGACTATGGGAGTGGGTGGCCATGCGGGCTTCCGTGGGCCCCATGAACTCAATGTCAAATAATGATCAAATCCCTGCCCCGTTCCACTCCCAGGTTTGTCCCGAGGACCAAACTGATGGTCCGGATCCTATACCAGTGGGAAAACCGATGGAGACAGCAAGAGGAGTCTCCTCAATGGCTGCAGGGGGACCAGGGACCGAGCCAGGCCACAGGCAGCTGACAAAAGACTCTCAAGAGTCAGGCGTCTCTCCCAGGGAAAGACCCAGCGAGAGCAATCCGGTGCAGGCCTGGCTGCCTGGCTCTCTGTTTACCCAGGGGCCAGCACCGTAGAGTCTGGTGTAGTTTTCATCGTTCCTCAGCTCTCTCTCCTGGAGAGGCACTCCTGGCCACAGTTTCTCCTCTGCTGCCCTAGGGGGAGGCTGTGCTGTGGTGGTGACCCCGAGCAGAGAAGAACATGACTCTCTGGGGTCCAGAACCCGTGACACAGGTTCAATGGAGTGAAGCCGTCCTAACATGCCACAGGGAGAGTCAGACTCCTGAGCACGTGTAAACGCCTCACTGCACCAAAAAATCACTCCACTTCTGCCAAAGCATTGGTAACTGTGGTTCCTAAACCTGGCTGTGCAACAGAACCACCTAAAGCCATTTCTTACAATGGGGTCCAAAGACCCGGGGGATCTAAGAAAGTACCTGTAGAGGTCTCCTTCAGGTTTTCTATGAGACTGTTTAATTTGTCCTTTTGCTTTAATGACAGAAGTTTTTTTTTTTTTTCAAAAAGACTACAGCTGCAGTTTCAGGGAAACCAGCCCATAACTACATTGCCGCAAAGCTCAGGTTTCCATTGAGGTTAATGCCTGCTTGCAGCCAGGGACTTCAGAAACTGAATCAGGCAGATTCCAGCAAGAGGGGGTGCTCTACGGTCTGGTGCTCAAAGTGTAGAGCTCAGACCAGCACCATCAGATACCTGTAGCCTGTCACAAATGTGGGTTCTCGGGTCCCCGGAACTTCTGAATCAGAACCTGTGATCTAAGGAGAGGCCCAGGGGATTCATGCAGATTACTGTCTGTGCAGACCTGGTCTGAATCACTGGCTTCCTTGCTTTTCTGCAGCGTTTGTCAATGAATGACTCCCTATTTTCCACCTAATTCGCCACTTCTAATTACCATACAGCAGCTTTCTGTTGTCTGTTGGCCCCACTAAAGGCTCTGTCATCAAATCAGTCCATATACTGAACCCAGAGATGAGGCTGGCAGTGGTGTCCTGCTGCCATGAGGATGGGGTGCGGTCCCCTGAGGATGACGGTGACACGCGCAGGAGATGTGCACCTAGGCTCGCTCTCCGCTTCTCTACAGACCCACAAACACACGCGAAGGTAAATTACACAGCACCAGCCATATGCCTGCCCTCCTGACCAAAGGCCCCAGGCTGGCCAGCCTTAGGGATGAGGGCGGGCCCACAATGGGTACCTTAGTGCGTGGAGCTAGACCCTCCCACGGAAGTGTGACACAGGCTGTGGACGTCACCAGGAGCACAGGAGCGAGGCAGGGCGGCAAGGAGGGGCTTGGGGGCCTGTGGCCCTCTTGACTCTGGGTGGGCTCCCCATCAGGCCCTGCCCTGGACCCTCCAACATCAGGGCAGCCTGGGGCCCTCCCTCGTGCGGCCCAGGACTCACAGGATGTAGCAGATGACCCCGATGCTCCACATGTCCGTGGCATAGCCAATGGGCTCATAGTTGATCACTTCGGGTGCGACGAACTCCGGGGTGCCAAAGAGGACTTTCAGAGACCCCGCATTCTCTGCAACCAGGATGGAGAGCGATCAATCACTGGAACATCCCTAAGCCAACCCGAGGTGAGTGGATGCCAGGAGGGACACAAGTCAGGCCGGCCTTCAGCTGCTCTCCCTTGCAAAATGGCACAGAGACAACGGTCTCCTCACAGAAAAAGTGCACAGACACACCAGTAAAACGGACAAACCCCATGCACAACTCAAACGTCCAGGGTGAGGCTGGGGGAGTGGGGAGAGCCCGTGACAGCCCTGCTCCAGATGGAATGACCTTCCGTGTGTCTGTCTCTCCCACGAGCTTCCCGGCGCAGGGGTTGTGACTTGTGCTGACAATAGCCTCTACCGTGCACTCTGTCGTTAGCGCTCCGCTGCCTGCTTTATGAGGACTTTCCTATTTAGTACTCTTGCCTGAGAAGGAGCATGACCCCCATTTCCTAAGGAGGAAAGGGAGGCCCAGGGACTGATTCGCCCACCCAGTCAATGGTGGTCAGGACCTAACCCAGTAGTCTGACTCCTGAGCCGCGCGCCCCTTCTCCTCACACCACCTCTCCACGTGCAGCGTCACGTCTCCCCTCCCAGGAGCCGCTGGGAGGTTAGTCAGGAAAAGCCATAACCCCTAGGTGATGCCTCTGAGCCCTAAAGGACCACCACCCACCAAAATGATTCTAAGTCCCCATCTGCCTTCCCCTGTCATGCCCTGCCTCCTGCAAGTGCAGGAACAGCAGAGATGCTTCAGAGGACCCTGGCCTAGACCCAGGGCCTGATTCCACTGCAGCCGGTGGTGGGACTTGCTGGGCAAAGTGACGTGGACCTCAGCTTCCTGGTCTATTAACTGAGGCTCACAAATCCGCCCTGCCTACCTCACAGGGCTGCTGTGAGAATCAAATGAAGGAAAGGATGTGAAAGTGTTCTGGAGACTGAACAGCAGGATGCACCGTCACCAGCATGTTCTACTGATGAAGGCGCCAGAGTGAAAATAATCATCGTAATAAAACAAATAGCTGACACCTGTAAGTACTCGGGCGTCCCTCATAGCTCAGCTGGTAAAGAATCCGTCTGCAATGCAAGAGACCCCCATTTGATTCCTGAGTCAGGAAGATCCGCTGGAGAAGGGATAGGCTACCCACTCCAGTATTCTTGGGCTTCCTTTGTGGCTCAGCTTGTAAAGAATCTGCCTGCAATGCAGGAGACCTGGGTTTGATCCCTGGGTTGGGAAGATCTGCTGGAGAGGGGAAAGGCTACCCACTCCAGTATTCTTGCCTGGAGAATTGTATAGTCTGTACAATTGTACAGACTGTATAGTCCATGGGGTCACAAAGAGTCCGACAGGACTTTAACTAGCCAGTGCTTACTATGCCTGAGGCACTGCTCTTATCATTCTAAGGTACTAGCTCACTTGATTCCCTTAACAGTTCTATGAGGTGGGTCCCATTATTATCCCATTTTACAGATAATTTGAGATGCAAGTTCCCACAGCTAGTAAGTGGGAGGGGCAGTCTCCAGGGTCTCTGATCTCAGCTGCAACTTGGTGCATCCCCCTTAGTGCCCGTGGAATGGAACACAAACAGCCACTGCCGTGACACACTGGTGACAACAGGAGGCAGCTCAGCCTTACCCAGCCTCCTGGCCAGACCGAAGTCGATGAGCTTGATCCTGGTGCCTGTCTTGTTGACACACATGATGTTCTCGGGCTTGAGGTCCAGGTGGACGATGCCCTGCTTGTGGATGTACTCCACCCCCTCTGAGATCTGCTTCATGTACTTGATGCACTCCCGCTCCGTCAGCTCAAAGTCCTCATCAATGATGCGCTCGAACAGCTCACCCCCGGACACGCTGCGGGGACAGGGCGGGCACTCAGACCATAGGAGCGGGGAGACTGGCCTAGGGCAGGCCAGGGGAGGGGTCAAGGGCAGGAACGCCCAGGGGTTGGGGGTGCTAGGCGTTTTCTGCAGCTTTCTGAGTTCTAGGCCACTGCCCCATTATGTGGGTCTCAGTCTTCCACTGTGTGAACAGGACACAGGCCTCCTGGTTTCCTGCTTGGGGGACTCTGCCTGTGCTTGCTAAGCCTTGGGGGGATTCAGGGAAACATGTAGGCTGGACAGTTTCAGAGGTGGTCCTGAGCTGAGAGATCCACAATGCTCTCCTGAGCAGGAAGGGTAACTGCCAGGTAGCCTGGCTCCCCCAGATAACTGTAGATGTGAGGGACCATCCTGTTCTCCAGCCATGTCTTTCAGCCATAAAGAACTGAAGCTTAAAATACCCACAGTCTCCATAAGCAGTGGCTTCACAAAGCCAGAAACAGAAAAATATCTCCAATAATTAGGAGCTTCAGCACATTTTCTAAAATTCATTAGCTGTAACTCACTATATTAATACTTGCAGTTGTGACCAATTTGCTTCCTCTGGCTAGGCCTATAGCAACAGTTTACTCCTCCAGCCATAACTAACTTGTCTTGTCGGCTCCCTGGCTCAGGCTGGGAGTGTAGTACATCCTTCCTGCCTGGATAGACTTTGGATCCTGGCCATGGTGGTTCTGGGGCCTGCAGTGGGCACCTTTTGCTAAGGATTGGCCCAGAGGCTACAGCCAGCCAACATGTTTCCCTTCAGTGCAAATGCATGGGGCTCTCTCCCAGCCTTCCTTGCTCAGAAAGTTTAAAGCTCTCCTTGGTAACTTATGTAGCATCCAGACACCAGTATGCTCTTTTCCACAACAGCCTATAGATCCATCAGCTGAACAAGGCTGAGTGGGCTTCTTCCTAGGCCTGTCCTCTTCCAAGGGTCTTCCCTCTTCTAAGGGAGGTCATCATAAAGATGAGCAAGAGCTGAGGTTGAACCCTGACTTTGTGTGACAGTAGGCACGCTACTTACCCCTTCTGAGCCCCAGTTTTCTCACCTGTCCCTACACCATAATAGTTGGGAATGAAGGAACTTCCGTAAAACATGCCTGACATGTAGTGGGTGCTCAGAACATGTTAATTATCATTTGACAACCTGAAACAGGTCAAATGGATCTTGTTACTGACCCTTGAGGGAGAGCCAGACAAAGATGCACAATGGGGTCCATGGGACCACGGAAGCCTCTGCAGGCTTCCATCACCACAGGACAGACTTTCACTTCTGAACTGGTAAAGGTCGGTTTGTTCCAGTGGCCACTGGGGGGCGCTAGAACCAACACTTTAGAACCAACTGAAAAGGAGGTCCTTGCGCAGCCAGGAGGTGGCGCCTCTGTCCTCAAACCCTTCATTTCTCTCCACCCAGGCTCTAAATCAAACTTCAATTTCCCTTCGTAGGTTCCTAGGTTTCAGGCTGTTCTTTACATCTCTGAGCGCGTTTCTATCTGCAAGGTGTCGGTAAAAACAGTGCCACCTCACAGGGTTTCTGTGAAGACTGAGTGAATTAATTCAGGTAAAATGTTTAGAAAAGTGCCTGGCATATAGTAAGTGCTCAATAATATTAATTATTATTATTATTTTAAAACAACCAGTTGCAGAGGAGTCGCTAGTTGAAATACAGACTCCCAAGCTTCTCTCCTGGAGATTTTGATTTAGAAAATCTTGTCAGTGTCTGTGATCGCATTTTCAGTGAGTACCCCAGGTCATTCTTACCATCAGATAAGTTTGAGAAATACTGGTTTATTCACACTACCCCTGGGAGGCCAGCTGAAATTCACATCCCCTGAGAAACCACTCTCGATTTCATTATATGATCATTCTTTCTGTGGGTTCCCATAGTCTCATCTCTGAACTTTTTGCATCAAGTCTGCATTTAATGTTCTCTGCTTTTTAATGTTGTCTGTGAATATGTCTGGAAAAAGTCTAGTTCATCTCTAGACCCCTGTTTATACGTGGCAATATCTGGCACAGACAAGGTATCCCAAAATGTTTGGTTTTAAATATTCTGAAAAAGCAGGCAACTTTTTTTTTTTTTTTTGTAGTGTCCTTGGGAATGTCTGTGGCAATGAGTGGTAGAAATCTGAGCCATGGAGATGGTTACTGCTGCACTTCTAGAGGTAGTCTATTCAACAGAGGTGCAAATAGATTCACACCAATTCAAATCTATTTAATGTATTTTGAAAACTGTTCCTGTGGTTCATTTTCAAGGATGGTAGGGCTTACACAAATAGGATTATTGCTTCTGTATAGGTTTATCTTCCAAATGCTCAAGACTGTGGATGGAAAGAAGCTACCATCCACAGAAATGGGATAAAGCCACAGGCCAAGATCGGGCCAAGGAAATGTATACTTAATAGAGAAATAGTGAGAGTGAATGAACTAATGAATACCCGCCTTATCCCAGGGGACTGTATTTATCCCTCAACTGTAGATAACGGCCAGCGCTCGCTGGCAGGCAGAAGGATGCCACTCAGTGGGGCTCCACAGCCTGACCCTGTCCTTGAGTCATAGCAGCCAGCTGCTTCTCCTTTGATCAGTGTTGCCAATGGTAGCACAAAGGCAAGATGGGCAATGGATGGCTCAGCCTAGGCTGCATCTGCCTGGGCGCTCAGGGTCCTACCACCACTTGGAATGTCCCACAAGGACCATCCCTGACTCCCTGAAGAGGAGTCTGAAGGAACCCTTGTGACAGAGAAACACTGCTGGAATGATGGGGGCTTGTCCTGTAAGCAAAGGTCAGAAAGGCTGAAGATATGTTAACTCTGATTTCTCAGTGTATATGAGGCAGCTGATCCGAAAGCCGGCACCCTGGAATACAGTTTCATCTTTCTGTATCACCAGGATTGTCCTTCTCTGAATCTGTTTCTTTGTCAAGCAAGGAGAAGAGCAAATCGCACTGCTGAAAGCCAGCCTTTTCCCTGTCAATGCCAGGTCTACTTAGGCTGGAAGGGAAGGACAGGTGGAGTATCAGTCTACTCCTTCAACTGTAGTCGAGCTCCTATCAAGGAGCAAGCTCCTTACTCCAAGTGCAGGAGAATCATCTGGTGTCTGTGCATGGAAGACTCACTCCTGTCCATGGGGGAGGCGTGGGGCGGAGGGATGAAAGCCAGACCAGATGAAGCCTTCTTACGTTTTCTCCCAACATTTTCCATCCAGCTTGCCAAGTCCCAATTCCAAGCTAAGTATGGTATTCTGCCCACTGGTGCTGCTGCCCGGCCTCACCCGGGCTGGGCTGCCTCCTACCCCCTCCTGCACCTTCTCATGAACTTGCTCAAGGTTTAGCTTCTAAAGATGAGACCTTTCTTCACATGTCCCCACACGCCCACACTGCCTGGGCCAGGCAACCTGCTCCACAATAAGTGTGAAGAGCCGCAGCCCACAGGCCTGTTGCAGGCAGGATGAGCGAGGCCATGCACTTGGGCTGAATCTTCCCCAAAAGTGCGGAGGGAGGTTTGAATTGGGGGTTGAAAACTGAATCCAAGTGGCGAATGAGGATTTTCTTTGAAACTGTATGAAAGTTGCACAGAACTGCAGAATTTAAAAAGGGAGTCTCATCAAATACTGCTCTTCACTGGAAGGATTTCATAATTACAGAATCATGGCTCAACAGTCATAGAAGCTGCCCCCGGGCTTCCTGAAATGTAGGATTTCCACACATTCAGTTGTGTGTTAAAATGCTCACAAAATAATTTTAAGTGGAGAAAAGACTGGGATATAGAAAAAAGTCAGTGCATCATACTCCTGAGAATAACTCGCAGTTATAGAGCCTCTGCCTGACACATGTTATTCCATCTAAGCCCCACATTATTCACGGGGCGGTTTACAGCCTCCGTTTACAGATAATAAAACTAATGACTGGCACACTTGGGTAACTTATTCAAGGTCATACAACAAGAGGCGGAGCAGGGATTGGAGTGAGGTTGCTCAGACTCATGTCTGTCTCTTCACCGTGACTGCCCTCCCCGAGGAGCACAGACTGACAGGAAACACAGCAAAAGGCTCAAGAAGTGCAGGGAGTCACTCCTCAAACTGGGGCTGCCTCGCTGGCCTCACCTTTCCTAGGAAAGAACACTGAGATGTTAACAGGGTCCTCTCCAAAGGACTGAGATCCCTGAGTCTCGGGATGAGCAATTCAAGGATGCTGGAGGCAATTTCGGAATATTGCCAAAGCTTTCAAATCCACATCTCCTTTGTTCCAGCACTCCCACACTTCTGGGGATTTATCCTACTGGGTGTAAGCAGGCATGAGGGTAAAGATGTATGTACAAGGTTACAAACACTGCCTTTTTGTAAAGCAAAAGCCTGGAAACCATCCAAACCCCTTATCAAAAGAAGACAAATAAGCTGTGGTCTATGCACATGATGAGATGCCAGGGAGAAGCGAGAATGAGGAGCCACTGGCTACTGGTATGGGCCTCTCCAAGACACACTGTTGAATGCAAAGAAACCAAGTATGGAATATTGAGTGCAGCTTCTCTTTCGGTTAAGAGGTGAGAAATACGCAAATATATATGAATTATATCTATAAATAATAAATGATTGCATTTCAATAAAGAAACTTTGGAAGGACACAGAACTAACAAAATTCATTACCAGTGGTGATGAGGGACAGGTGTGGGAATAAGACTTTCATTGTATATTTTCTTATATTTTTTTATATGATTGTATCATATACTTTTAAAATTCAGATTATAAAAAGGAGAGGAAATGCTTAAAAAATACACACTGTGGAGGATGCCTGGCTTACCGACTCTAATATGTGCATTTGTGTGTGTGTTTGTGTGTATGTGTCTGTCGTGCATATGTGTGTGTGTGTGTGTTTGTGCACACGCAGACCAGCAGCTCAGAGGGAAGAAAGAGAAGGTTGGGACTTGAAGAAACAAGGGAATCCAGGAAAGCCTTGGCTGAATGTCATCTGATCATCTCCATGCCTCTGTACAAGCCAGCTCAGCAAGCACTGCTCTTGGGTGAGTGAGAGGTGGAGAGAGAGCAAACCAGTGTGGGCCAGGGGCACGCAGGACAGAGCAGAGGGCAGGGGCAAGGCTGAGCTCCCACCGCTGGGCCCCCTTCTCTCTCACAGGCTCTATCCCCCACTTCTGCTCTAAAGCCACCTTAGGTCAGAATGCCCGAATGAAACCAAGGAGGCACAGGGGGTGCCCTGGCCTTTCCCAGGGAGGTGAGGGGGGAGAGGGGTCTCAAGGGGTCCTCAACGACCCAGCAGTGTGTTCTGGAGCTGAGCAGTGGGTCGGGAGCAGCAGCGTGCGCATGGGCTGTTCCGAGTGGCCAGCAGTGGCCACTCACATTTCCAGGACCATGACGATGTTGGCCTTCTCTTCGAAGGCGTCCACACACTGGACCAGCTTGGGGTGGTGCAGGCAGTTCATGATGCTGATCTCCTGACGGATGTTCTCTTTCTCCTTGGCCGAATACGCCTTGAAGAATTTCCCTGCCCAGATTTTTCCAGTTTTCTTTTCTACAAGTCGAAAGACCTGTCCAAATTTCCCACTGTGAATGAAAGGAAGAGAGAAATTTAGCCCAGCTGTCCACCGAATGGGGATGGTCAAGCGAGGGCCTGTGGGGCATGTGTGGCTCCTGCCCCTCTTTTAGTAAGTAAAGTTCTCCTGGAACACAGCCATGCCCATTTGTGCCCATATTGTCTGTGGCTGCCCTTGGGTTTCAGGAGCAGAGCAGGAGCTGCAGTGCTGAGTTGGCCCACAAACCCTAAAATATTCATTCTCCGGCCCTTTACAGAGAAAGCTGGCCAGTCCCTGCTCTAGATCAATGGAGCACATTGCTGAGGCTGATGAATCTGCTCTCCATCACTGGCCACTGTCAGCCCGTGTCAGGCCCCACATTCTTACCCAGACTCTGTCTAGTCTTGCTGTTCTATCAGTAAATATTCTCTTTTTTTGGCAGCACCACGGCATGTGGGATCTTAGCTCTCCATCCAGGGACTGAACCCATGCCCCCCGCAGTGTAAGCACCGAGTCTTAACCACTGGACTGCCACGGAAGTCCTTGCTGTTCTTTTAGGACCGTCATTTCCTTGGGCTGAGGCCTCAGTCTTGGCAACAGACGTTTTTTTGCTTTCCCCCCAGAGGGATCCATGACATCAGGCTGAGGAAGTCCTCCACAAATACAGAGAATTTCTGGGCGCCTGCCTTCCCTCCACACACGTTCAGCACCGGGGCCGTGGAGACAGCCTAGCAAGGCCCCTGCTTCCCTCTGTGCTGCTGGGTGGTGGCACTCTTCCGACCTCACTCCTGCCGCAGCACAGGGTCCTTGCTCGGGACTCTGATGAGGTTGATGGGGCTCCTTTATTTGCCAGAAACCCGCCGGAAATAAAAGCTGAGCCCCATTCTTTTTTCTTCCACCTTCCATCCTCCTCCAAGGACAGATGGTCAGAGGGAGGCAGGAGGCCCTGGCTGCTGCTGCTGCTGGCGGGGACAGCCTGGCGGAGCCCAGGCCTCAGGGTTGGGGTCTGAGTCCATTGGTGTCTCCACCACCCAGGGAAGAGCCTGAGCAAAGACTGTGGGCCGAGCTCTCTTTCTCTGTAAAGTGAGGGGTGATGATGGGAGCTGTGTATCAAGCGGGCATATTTTGCCGCGGCACTAAAGCTAGACTGGTTGAATGGGAGCACAGATCCAAGGGAAGGGAGCCTAAAGACAGCCCGAGCCAGCCCGGCTGCCCTGGGCTACGTCCTGGGGGAGGGGTGGGGGCGGGGGCACAGAGAAGGAAGGACCTGCTCAAGCTTGCGGAGTTGAGCCCCAGGCACAGCAGCTCCTAAGAGAGCCCTGGACTGGTGATGCTTTTGTGGGTGCTCGCAGGTCAAGTCTTCCCGGAACCTCAGTCTGGGAAGTTGGCAGAACCCAGGGAAGGACGGGAAGAGGAGGTGTGGAATTTAACCTTGGGGCCAGTGCCACCCTCACCCTGGGGCCCAGAAGGGGACCCACTCCACTTCCCACTCCACTTACGATCCTAGTCTCTCTTCTATGTCATAGAAGTCGGACACTTTCTGCTCGGTATTGACTGTGACGGTCCGGTAGTCGACCTCAGGCTCCTTCTCATCTGCAGGGTTGGGGCAGGATGAGTGTGAGCCATCAGATCCCTCCT
>SJYT01030596.1:455691-517040 GCA_006410635.1 Cephalophus harveyi
CTCCCATCCCCCCATCCTCGGTCCCTTAGAGGACGTGCTGATCTGCCCCTCCCCTTCCTCCCCCTGAGACCATTCAGCTGGCTCTGAGGGTGCGAGCTGCCAGCCTGAAAGCCCTGAGTGGACTGGACCCCCTCTGGATTGCAGGAGATTTCAACATTTCAACATTTGTCTGCTCCCAGCCAGGATGACCCCAGAAGGAGAATCTAAGAACCACAGTGAGTGTGTGGGGTTGGGGGGGAGGTTTCAACTGACTGTGGGGAAGAAGGGAGGGGCCACCTGCCTGGAGCCAAGTGATCTCAGCGCTTTCTCTCCCACAGACCATACTCGCGGTCCTGGAAGCTGCTGTCCAGGCCTCTTAGAGCCATATCCGCAGCTTCTGGGGCCCCCGGCCCTCTGTGTGGGCTCATCGAGGACTCTGCAGTCTCTCCTGGCATATGCTATAAAGGACCTTGGAAGCTTTCCTTTCCACCTAACGTGTGTCTCACTGCCACGTTATCCCCTTTCTGTCACTTTTCCAAGAGCTGGGGAGTCGTCTTCCTAGACAAAGTAATATTCTAAAAACGTGCAGACTGCAGCCTGGCCACCTGCCCCGGCGCCCCACTCTAACCGGTTGGCTCCCACCCTGCTCACATCGCATGGGGGCGTCATAGGGCAGCAGACGCAGTGGCGCTACTCTGTTCCTCTCAGCAGGCATTTGTGAGCAGCTAATGGCAGGAGCCCCAGGAAACTGCGGAGGCTGGCAGGGCTGCCCTGGGCCCGGGCTCCATAGTCTCCCCTCCACCCCACCTAGCATGCTGTAGCTCTCAAGACGTGATCTCCAGGTATCTCCAGGGTTCACCTACGCAAAGGCCCCCAGCACAGGACTGCACAGGCAAATTTGTAAATTTGGTGTGTTTTCCACTGGCATCCTCCAAACTTTCTGGAGCCCTTGTTTAACTTGAGAGTAAAGTTTAATTTCTATATTGAACCTAAATTTTAAAACTAAAGAGGGCAACCATGTCATGGCAGTTTCCACACTTTTGATGCCTCTGGCTCTCAGGGTGGCTTCAGGCTCTCACTCTGTTGAGCCACTGGTCCTTCAGTCTCCTCTCTGCTTCGCATCTTAAAGCTCATTCTCTCCTAGCGCCCTTTTGCTTGCTTTCCCCTCCCCTTTCCTTCCTGCCCCCAACCTTTTCTCCATCTTAAATTCACAGCACTTGTTTTCTTCTATTCACAGGAAGCTTCTTGAAGTGACATTCCACATAGGCCTCCTTCTTCCATTCATTCCTTAGCCGCAGGCCAACCATTTTCTACCCCATGGAAGCTTCCCAGGTGGCTCATCGGTAAAGAACCCGCTTGCCAATGCAGGAGATGCACATTCGATCTCTGGGTCGGAGAGATCCCCTGAAATAGGAAATGGCAACCCACTCCAGTATTCTTGCTTGGAAAAGTCGTCGGACAGGGGAACCTGATGGGCTGCAGTCCATGGGATTGCAAAAGAGTTGGACACCACTGAGTGACTGAGCACGCACAGAAGTGCTATGGACTTTGCTCTCAAAGATCATTGCACAGCAAAGGGCTAAACCCAGACCTCCTCCCGCACCCTCATCTCCTTCCTCTGCCACTTGATGCTTCCTGTGTTTCTGCAACACAGCAACTCCCCTTGGTTCTTTCCCCTCTTTGTCCTTTCTCCCGGTCATGCAGTTTTCTTCATCTCTGCATCAGTGTGGACTTTCTTTACCACCCTCTCTGTGCCCTCACTGATGCTCATGGCTTCAATTACCAATTCAATAGTGAAGAGAGCTGAGCTTAAACCTTTGTCCTCAGCTCTGGACTCAATCATTCAACAGTCTGAAGATATCTCCCTGTGGACAGCCCTCAGACACCTCAAAACCAGAGCCTCCACCCGCTCTGGGACTCCCTGCTATCTAACCTCTAAATCACTAAGAGGCAGCCTGACCTCCTCCATCAGTGTAACCAAAGGAACTCAGGCTCAGGGCCAGACGGCTCTGAGTTCAAGCTTCAGCACGCCATTTTCAAGCTTTGTGACCTTGGGCAAGTAGCTTCATTCCTCTAAACCTCAGTACCCCTATCTGTAAAAGGGGGGTAATAATAGTATCTACGTCATTGACTTAGATGTGTGAAATAATGCATGCAAAATGCTTTAATCTGGCTATATATTATAGCAAGTGTTAAACATGTTAGTCACCATAAGACATAATAATCTCTAAATGGCTCCTGAATTGGTGTTCAATTATAAGCCAAGATGTGGGAGTAATCTTAGACTCTTCTAATTTTTCCCTGCCCAAGAAGCGATTAGGAATGGTCAATTCCACCTCCTAAGGTTCCCTTACTATCCTCTCCTGGACGACAACAGATAGGCCCAATCAATATCTTACTGACTTCAATCTCACCCCACCCAACCCATCTGCTCCGGTGCTTCTCAAACATTCATGTGTATATGAATCCATGGGGGGTGCTGAGGGTGGATGATGAAGGTTCAAAATGTATTAGGGAAGTGGAGGGGGGCAGCAGGCGTGGAGAATCTGCATCTCTAACAAGTTCCCAGGATCCCAAGACTGTTGGTCCAGACCACACCTTGAGTTGTAAAGGTCTACACTTCCTCAAACTCTAAAAAACAAAAAAAAGGATCTAACTATATCAAGCCCCTACTTGAAAACCTTTGATAACTCACAGTTTTATCTAGACTATCCTTTTAGTATTGCTTCCTCCTATTCTACCTCACACAGCATATTCCCCTAGCCACACATGAGAGTCTCAAAATGTGTTTCTACCAATTTGTACCTTTGCTCACGGTGTTTCCTTTGTGAGGAATGCTTCTCTCTATCTGACCTGCCTCTTGGAATCCTATTCCTTTCTCCAAGACTCAGAGTAAGTATTACCTCTAGGAAGCCTTTCCCAAGCTTTATGGCAAAACTATTCATGCTTTCTGCTGTATCTCCACGATTTGTTTATACTGCTATAATATCAAAAGGATGTGGCCCATCTCAAGATAGTCTTAACTATAGTCTTCACTATAGATTTTTTTTTTCTTTTTTTTTTTCACTATAGATTTTAAGTTAGATTTTCAGTGTTGGATTTTAAGCTTCTGCTCTTAGTGGTCTTCATTTCCCAGGTACCTGACACTGAGTAGACCCTCAAACCGGAGTGCAGAAAGGAGGGAGAGGGATGGTAGCGGAAGATGCTGAAACTCCATGTAGGTCTACCTGAATTCCAGCTTTCCAGGGCTGTACTCCAGATTAACACACCATCGCCCCCTGGTGGCAGTGTATCAGAATTGCTGGTGCAATATTTTTTGAAAGATCACAGGTACCTCTTTTAGAGTATGGCTCAGCATTACAACATCGGAAAGCAAGATCCCAAAAGACCCTGACAGTCACCAGGAAAGTCTTGTCAGTTCCCCTGTACCCATCTCCATTCAGACTTCTACACACACAAGGTAAGTCATGTACATTTATCTCAAGCCAGTGATGAAAGGAAGGCAGCCTACCTTCTTCAGGTTTCTCTCCCAAGGCTGTGAGTTCAGACTCCTGGCTTGGCTCACTGGTTCCATAGACATTGATTGCACGCACACGGAACTTGTATTCTCGGTCAGGCAGCAGGTCCTGGACGTTGAAAGAAGTGCTGCGGCACGTGGCTAGTTCCTTCCACGTCTTGTCCGCTGAGTCCCAGATCTCGACACTGTATGACTGTACGGCGCTGCCCCCGTCATACGAGGAACCATACCAGGACAAGGTCAGCGAGGAGTTTCGGATGTCAGAGGCACAAGGCGTGCCGGCTGGCGGGTCTGGCTTATCTGGGGAAACAGAGGCATAGCGTCACTCAGCTGCGCAGGACTGCAGGGAGAGAAGGTTTTTTAATTAGCCAGTCATTTACAGATGTGAGAGTTGGACCATACAAAAGGCTAAACGCCGAAGAATTGATGCTTTCAATCTGTGGTGCTGGAGAAGACACTTGAGAGTCCCTTGGACTACAAGGAGATCAAACTAGTCCGTCCTAAAGGAAATCAGTCCTGAATATGCATTGCAAGGATTGATGCTGAAGCTGAAGCTCCAATACTCTGGGCCACCTGATTCAAAGAGCTGACTTGTTGGAAAAGACCCTGATGCTGGGAAGGAGTGAAGGCAGGAAGAGAAGCGGGGAGACAGAGGATGAGATGGTTGAATGGCATCACTGACTCAATGGACATGAGTTTGAGCAGGCTCCGGGAGATGGTGAAGGACAGGGAAGCCTGGTGTGCTGCAGTCTGCTGGGTTGCAAAGAGTCAAACACAACTGAGCAACTGAACAACAACAACGAGGGAGAAGCAGCTGTGGTCCCTGGTCCTGGCTGTCTTTCCCTCATCTGCACAGTCACACCTATGCCAACACCTGTCTACGTGGAAAGCCCCACAAATACTATTTGCTTGAATATACCATCTTTTTCGGCTAGTTTCTAGTCTACACGTCATGATTTCCTGAGCTTTGCCCAAGTCATAAACATATTTCTCAGTGTAAACAGATCTAGGAAGCTCCCCAGGAGGTGTGGACTGCTTCCCATCAAAAATACGTCTTGAGAGAGAGTGCAATGTGTGTGTGTGCGTGTGTCTCCTCCAGGCCTGAGGCCAGTGACCTGAGACATAACAGGAACCAGTCTCTACTTTCTCTGGGACACGGGAAACGCCCGCCCTGCTGAGGGTCAGTTCAGCACAGTGAGCGCTGGAGTCACACACAGGGTTTGAATACAGCTCTGTCTTCATTCACTACTTCTTAGCCTCTGTGCCTCAGTTTCCTCCTCTGAAAATGTGCATGATAACAGCACTGGATCACAAGGTTGTCATGAGATATTCTTAGGAAAGCATCCTGTTAGAGTAGCCTTGCTGTCATTAATATTGCAGAAGTTCATTTCTAACTTTATAAAACATTACTCCTGCCCTTTCTTCCATCCTCCTGCTGCTGCTGCGTATTTGTTCAGTCGTGTCCAACTCTGTGAGACCCCATGGACTGTAGTCCGCCAGGATCTTTTGTCCATGGGATTCCCCAGGCAAGAATATTGGAGTGGGTTGCCATGCCCTCCTCCAGGGGATCTTCCTGACCCAGGAATCAAACCTGGGTATCTTACATCGTAGGCAGATTCTTTACCACTGAACTACCAGGGAAGCCCTCCAACCTCCTAGGACTGGTATAAAATGAGATAGAGAATTTCAAAGCAAACCACAGTAGCAAATCACAGTCATCTTTAAGGGCCAGAAAATGAGCCAAAGATACAAACTAGGAGCAGTCCCTTGGGCTGGCCACCTTCCTACTCAGACCAGTAATGCTAAGAACCAGTAACACTGCCAACTTCAAGGCAGATCACAGCAGCCAGTATGTTCATTAATGAGGTTCTTGAGTTTTGAGATTGTTGACAGTTGTTCATCTCTGCCCGCAATGCAGGAGACACAGGAGTTGCGGGTTTGATCGCTGGGTCTGGAAGATACCCTGGAGGAGGAAATGGCAACCCACTCCAGTTTTCTTACCTGAAAAATCCCATGGACTGAGGAGCCTGGTGGTTTAAAGTCCATGGGGTCGCAAAAAGTCAGACACAACTGAGCAACTAAGCATGATTAAGCACATCTGAACAAAATTCTCCTATTTTTCAGATTTAGTCTCTGCAGGTAGTTGGTTTAGTGACAGATACAGATCTTCAGTAACCTTTATCTCCTCCAAGGCAATCTGAGGTTTAGAGTTCTCAAACAAACAACGTCATATATTATGCTCTGCAAATTTGTAAGCTATGTGAATTCCAACTAATTCCTTAACTTCCAACACTATTTTGCTTGTTTTTTTCATTTGGAAAGTGGGGTTATTTATCAGTCTCTCAGGGATTTTGAAAGCATCAGATTAAGCAAACCCAGGTAATGTACTTGATTCCTACTTTCCTACACCTCAGCTAGGTAGGAAGGCCAAAGAAAATTCCTGCAGATGACCAAAGCATATGGAGAAGAAAAAAAACCATTCTGTGTGTGTATGTGTGTATATACATATAAACACGTACATATACACATACGCGTGCATACACATACACGTAAACACATACATACCATACATACCTATACACATACATATTCATACCCTCCCCTCCAAATCCTGCTGCTTCTTCATTCCAGCCAGGAATGCACTGCCTGGAAGCCATTCATCCCCCGCAGCCCAAATCTGGGGCTGGAATTCTCGCCCTGGCATGACTCTGGGCTGTGACAGCCACTCCCTGCTGGTGACAGTCACTCCGGAGGCCTCTTGTGATGGAACCACTTTCACTGGTTGTTCAACATGTTCTCTTAGAAAAACTGTTTGTTCTAAAAGATATATTGGTCTTTTTATAAATATTTCTGGTGTTGGCTAAGATGTTTATTACTCTAAACTCTCTTACAGGCAAGTGGTTCAAGTCCTCTAAGATCCAGCAAAAGAAGTAAAAAGGCCTAAAGAAGGATGAAAGACAGACTCCTTGCCTCCTTTAGAGGATATGCCTGGAAAACTTCTGAGTGGACACATTTAGTGTCCTGTAGTTTGAGACAACAAATATAGATACACTCTGCTAACTGATATATTTCCCTCCTGCTTTAGTGAAAAAGAGAAAACTTTGAGAAATGGCTATTTTGGAAGAGGTACTATTAATCCCCCAACGTGCTCCAAATGTCTCTTGGCTGAAAGAGAGAAAAACAGGCACCAGTCATAAGTCATGGCCTGAAGCACAAGAGAAGATGTAAAACTGGAGAGAACATCTTTAATTCCAAGTGAAACCTCAATGCTTTCAAGGAATCTGATGCCAAATTAAGGAGTTCAGAACAGAGGCAAGTCTGAAGTCATGGGAGATTGGAAGCCCCCACCCCCAGGACTGCCCTTAGGGCCACAGGCTGTCCCTGATGCCTTCAGTTCTTTCCAACCTGCAGAGTGCACACAGAAGCTGGACAAGCTGGGGATGACGCAGACAAACTCAGGCTGGGAGGGAGGCTGGGCACGGCCTGGCAAAGGCCAGGTGGGCTCGGTGACTGGGGCCCCGAGTTTCATGCTTCTGTGGAATTCTCTCATAACTCCCTGGACACTGGCCTAACCGAATGGGAAATGCTGAGTCTAAAGGAAGGGTCTTCGGTGGCAATAGCTCCAGGATTAGAGAATGTTCAGTACATGTTCTTACTCCTGGAAAATCAAAGGATCTCATCTGTAAAGCTTCTCTCTGCTGACAATCTCTATGCACCCGAGCATTTGAAGATGGTCTTTGACTGGATCTAAGCCCCCCTTGACCTCCCTTTGCACGCACCTGCAGCCTTTAAACTTTGGCAGGGCTGCGAGGGCCCCAGGTTCTGCACCTGGGTAATCCCGGCCCTCTGGGGTTAGGCAAGGTTCTGCACTTACCCACAACACCCAGCTGGCCAGTGGTAGAGCCAAAAGGATATTCAAAATGTCTCCAAACCCTCACTCCAGGGGCCTGTTATTTTCTAGGCTATCAGGCCACATAAGATCAAGAAAGCATCTTGCTCAAGCCCAAGCCAAGTGCTATGAAGTGAAATCACCTGTCCTTTAAAATCATGCACGTTCCCAGCTCAGATAGGTACTGGGTACCTGGGATTCTCTCTGCTGTGTTCGTCTCCTTTAAAGACCTGCAGAGTGGTCTGTTTGTCTTGTGCTGGACTAGTCACATGAAGGACTTCATCGGGGCAAGCTGCTCTCTCCTGCCCGAGCGGCCCTCCCTCACCCGTCCCAGGCTGAGGCTGGCCCCCAGGCACTGGCAGCGGCCCTCTGAACATCATGTGTCCTGAATGCCCTTTGTTGTTGCTGTTCAGTTGCTAAGTCGAGTCGGACTCTTTGCGACCCCTGAACTGTAGCCCGCCAGGCTTCCCTGTTCTCCACTATCTGTCCTTTAGCATATAATAATAAGCCTTCAAAATAGCTAAACATCACTCTTTTAAGGTAACTGAGGCAAAGGCTAATTTTTATCATCATTTTAAAAACTGTGCTGTGTGCTCAGTCCCTCGGTCGTGTCGGACTCTTTTGAGACCCCGTGGACTGGAGCGCGCCAGGTTCCTCTGCCCATAGGATTTCCCAGGCAAAATTACTGGAGTGGGTTGCAATTTCCTCCTCCAGGGGATCTTCTCAACCCAGGGATCAAACCCACATCTCTTGGGTCTCCTGAACTGGCAGGCAGATTCTTTACCACTGAGCCACCTGGGAAGCCCTTAAAAAAAAGAAAAATAGGAGTCATAAAGTTAGTGGTAAACTTCTCTTCTTGTATGTTCTTTAAAGTACTCCTTTCTTTTCAGATAGTTTATGATTTTTAATTCTAGGAGTCATAAACTACCCAAAAAGAACGGGGTATTTTAAAGAACATATAGAAGAGAAGTTTACTGCTCACTAGTAGAAGTTGTGCTAAATTGGCCTTATTTAGTGGGCTTACAAATGGATGCATCCAAAGTGCTTGAAACAGTCCAGAGTAGGCCAAACAATCTCTGCTTCATCTCATTTACATTTTAGATCTACTTAATCAACCCTGATCAGATAATACACAGATGTCCCTAGAGACAGGCAGGTAAATCTGGGCTTAATCCAGGTTTACTTTGGATGGAGTCTAAATCCACAGGCTCTGAATGAATGCGGATTTGCTGTGTCCATCAATGCAAGTTCTCATTTTATTGAGCAATTCTATTCTTAGCTCTCCGAGAGGGAGGCAGACAGAAAGCCCTTCCCCTCCATTCCATTCCCCTTCCAGGACGGCATTTAACATGCTGCTCCTGCCAGCTGGCGGGCAGCCACGCCAATGGCCCTGTCAGCACTGGCCGAGGAGAATGAGAAACTAAACCATAAAAGGCCACAGCTGCAGGCTGGGCGGCGGGGATGGGGGAGGGGAGCTGGTGGCACCGTGCGGAGCGTGAGGGCCAGGGGCACGGGCTGAGGAAGAGCAGTTTCAAGGAGTTGACCCTAAAGTTCCCCCAGCAAGGGCAGATGAGAGAGAACACCAAGGAAAACTGGAGACTGCTGCCTGCTGATGGGTGGGGCATGGGGCCAAATTGATACTTCAGGTACAGATTTAAGGGTAAAGATGAACTGGATCACCAGTACCAACTGCCCACCTCCCAGAGTGTTCCTGACTCCAGGAGGAACGGATTAGAATAAGCAATTGGAGTCACCAAAGAGATAGCGAGGGGGCAAGGCTCCCTGCTGTCTTTTACAGATGAGAAACTGTCCCCTGAGACCTTGTCCCACTGGCATTCCCAGGGAGAAAAACTCCTGCCCTAAGGAAACCAAGGGCTGCTCCAGTGGTCCAGCAGTGAAGAATCTGCCTGCAATGTAGGAGATGTGGGTTCAATCTCTGGGTCAGGAAGATCCCCTGGAAGAGGGCATGGCAACCCACTCGAGTATTCCTGCCTGGAGAATCCCGTGGACAGAGAAGCCTGACAGGCTACAGTCCATGGGATCATAAAGAGTCAACACGACTGAGTGGCTGAGCACGCACACATGCACGCACAAGGAAACTAAACACAAGAGGATCAAATCAATGAATGCCGGGAGAGAGCCTTTCGTGTGCACCACGTGTGAAGGCCCACGAGTGCACTGGGATCACGTGTGCAGGGACCACCTGCTGTCCATCTGCTGCTCCTTCAAGGTCCTGAATGCCTGCCACGTGAGGGGACAGCGGGCTGAACATGACAGACAGCAGGAAGGCACTTAGGAAGCTTGCTGGATATTTCAGGAGAGAGTGGACCCGAGCACGAAAAGCACAGCGATTGAGGTGGAGAGGGAAAAGTGAGTCTGGAGACAGACTCTGAACTCAGTCCTATGATGCAGAAGACAAGAAAAAGTGAGCGGGCTAGGGGTTACGAGGGCACAGTGGCCTCAGAAGGGCAGTCCCCGCAGACGGACAGGGCCTGGGGGCCAGGCTGCAGGGAGCTAAAGAGCATTGCCAGCGAGGCGAAGAAGCAGACTCAGAGTAGAGGCTGGCTCTCTCAGAGGGTGTGGCTGTGGAGAGAGAGCAGGGGAAAGACGCTAGGGTGGCCAGAGTAAGACGAGATACTGCAGAGTTGTGCCTGTGAACATGGGGGAAGTGATGGGGGAGCCTTGGCAACATTTATAGGAGAAAAAGAGAAGTTGCAAAAAGGAAGTGTTGGGGACTTATGGGGGCTGGGGGCTTGTGGCCCTCAGGAGCCCGGAGTCTGAGGAGACAGGTGGGCAATACCCAGAGCCTGGAGGGTGGAGGCAACATGGGGACAGCGAGACGCCTGCAGGTGTGGGGCCTCCAAGCTGAGCCAGTTCACGCTCACGCCTCCTATGGAGAGGCCAGAGGCCAAGGCCTGCGGGGTAAGGGGTCTCGGGGAATGGCTGTCACAGGAAGTGGGAGACAGCGCTGACCAGTACTAATGCCTCCGCTGAGCCTGGATGTTGACAGAGCCCAGGGCTGAGGCTGTGAGTTGATGTCACCTCCCTGCTGCACCACGGGCTCAGGCAGAGTGGCAGTGAAGTTGAAAGGCAGCACTGACTCCAGGTGAGGGTCTGCCAGGGGACTGGGAGGGGACAGGGCCAGGGGGAGAGGGTGTCACAGGGGCTAGCTGGGGAGAGCGGTGGTGGTGGAACTCGGGATCTCCAAAGGCTAGAGGGGGAGGCCTGAGGAGACTCACAGAAAAAGGAAAACACTATATGTGCAAGATCTGGGATTCTCAACAAGCAGGAAGGACAGCCACAGTGTGAGAGCAGGAAGAGAAAGGTAGGCCGTGGGCAGAGGGAACACCTGTGCTGGGGGAGTACCCCAAGGGTGAGGCCTGGAAGCCCGCCGTCCTGCCTTCTGCACGCCCATCCCCAGACTCACCCACCACGGTGAGGTTGACCTGGGCCTGCCTGCTGCCCAGTTTGTTCTCCACCAGCAGGGTGTAGCAGCCACAGTGCTCCTGGCGCGCCGCCCGGATGGTGAGCTTGCTGCCCTGCTCACTGTTCTCCACCTTGATGTGCTCGCTGTCCTGGATCTGGGGGCAGAGAGTGGGGCAGGCGCTGGAGACTTGAGCCAGAAAGGAAGGGGGCTCAAAGCCACGCCCCACACCCCCTAAGAGATGCAGCTGGATAGTGGTGTGGGGCTGGTCTTGTCCGCACTCTGGGCTTCCCACTCAGGGCCCCTTCTCCTGAATCCAGAGCCAAGCTGCTCTGACAGGGCCCAGATCTGGGCAGGCAGGGAGGGTGCTGAGCAGGGTCTAGCAGTTGGGAGTAAGCTATGGCTTCACTCTCTGCCCTAGACTGGAAACGAGGAACATCCCAGCCTGCTCCACTGCTCAGGGATGGGAGGGTGGGAGAACACATTTGATCAAAGTCACGTACAAAGCCCACCCAGAAGGTTCTGACCTCCTCTGTGCTGTCAAATACCAGTACTGATCACATGTGGCTACTCAAATTTTAGTTGAATGGAAAATAATCCAAATGTCCCATCGATGAATGAACAAATAAAGAAAACATGGTACACCCAGACAATGGAATATTATTTGGCCATAAAAATGAATGGAGTACTGGTTCATGTTACAGTATGGGTATGCCCTGAAAATATTATGCTAAGTTAAAAAAAAAAAAAACCCAGACACAAAAGAACACATATGATTCCATTTATGAGAAATGCCCAGAATAGGCAAATCCTTAGAGACAGAAAATAGGTTAGGGTCACCAGAGTCTGGGGGAAGGGAAGAAATGACTGCTATTGGATCTGGGCTTTCCTTTTGAGGTGATAAAAATGTTCTGGAATTAGAACATTGTTATAGTTGCACAACCTTGTGAATATATGTACACTTTAAAAGGGTGAATTTTCTGATGTGTGAATTCCATCTCTACAAAACTGTTAAAACCATTTTTAACTAACTGAAATGTAAAATTCAGTTTCTCAATTGCAGTAGTCACATTTCACACGCTCAATAGCCACATGTAGTTAGTGGCTACCGTACTGGATAACAGATACAGAACAATTACATCACTATAGACAGTTCTGTTGGATGGAGCTGGGACTTGGCTAAATGTCTCTGAAGAGGGTTGAGATTTGCATCTCACTTCAAACACCACTAACCCAGACAAAACCCAAGCAAACACGCTTTGGGAGAAGGCCTGCTTCTCTTCTTGTCTTTTGAGAACAACCCTTCTTTCCTCCCCAGTACTAGCCTCCCACCTCTGGGCCTTGGGACAGTTTGAATGGGTTGGGAATGGAGCAACAGAGCCTTCAAGAAGTCATCACACCTTCTGTGGAGTTCCTGACCCAGGGCCAGCCTGCCATTTCAAGGTCTCTGCTGATCAGGCACGTGGGTACACGTTGCCAGTGTGGGAATAGAGGAACGGATAAGCTCCCCAAGCTCCTTTAAAAGGAACCAGTAATTTGGAAATTCAAACATTTTCCCATAGGACTGTTCTTATGAATTGTAGTTAGATTTCTGGGTCAGGAAGCCAAAATTCTGTTTAACGTACAAGTCATCTACTCAAATACTCAGATGCACTTTTATTTCTCCAGCACGCGGTTAAATCTAAGTGGTTGCCACAGATAGGGCTCAGTAAGCTGGCACAGAATCACAGAAAGCTCAGGGGTCTGAGAGGTCATTCAGGTCACTGGTTTGATTTTCCTGACTCCGAGTAGAATTCTAGGCAGAAATATCAACATCAGGTGGGAGCCACAATCAGGTGGGTGGTTTGTTCTATTATGTCCTTCATACTCTGTCACACAAATTGTCTATAAAACAGGCATTCTTGCTAGGTGCTGAAGAACAGGTTATTAAGAGCTCAAATGTGGCGGATGGGAGACGGTGGTGAGGGGCTCTCCCATGTCTAAGGCCCCTGACGAACAGTGACACTGCCTCCACCACGCTTCTCATCCCCCCTGACCCAGAGTTGCTCTGGAATTTGCGCAGATTATTCTTGGGCCACTGCCCTCCGGGACTGACCTGCTTTCGGAACTTCATCCAGGTGCAGGTGATGGGCTGGGTTCCGGCCACCTTACCAAAGAGCTCCACAGCCTCTCCTGCCCGCACCTTCTGGTCCTCAGGAAACTGGATGATCTGAGGCGGCATGGCTGGGGGAGGACAAGAGGGAGAGTGAGCTCGAGGAGGAGGGAGCCTCACACGCTGATACCACCTGACGCTTCCGGTCACATTGGTCTGTGACACCTCTCTCACTTTCTGGAACCTTCAGGGTGAGCCTGAGGGCAGTGACCTTTGCTCCACATACCTAGGCTGACGGGCCTGCTAGGTCTGTTGGTCTCTTGATCCTGATTCCAACAGAAGCGACCCATACAGTTTACACAGCATGATTCTCGGTTGGTTGGTTGCTCTGGTATTCGTGATTTCCCCTAATTTTTTGAATCTTATGTCTTAACTCCTTTCTTAACTATGCATGCCTTGCCGTCTAACATCCAGGTCACTCTGGCTGACGGGCTCAAACTGGCTCACGTCCTCATATGTCTTTCCATGGAAAACAAACTGCTTCCTATGACAGGGACCTATAGAGCAGACCACGAGAACAGCACAAGTGGGCCATCTCCACAAGGGCAGACCGGAGGACAGAGGGGTGAGCAGGCTTTATGCCAGGAGAGAAGAAAAGGCAAGTAGTGGAAGAGGGTGGAGGGCCCAGACTTGCAGAAACTCAGGGCAAATTCAGCCTAACTACTGCAGAGCTTGAATCCGGGGTGGGGGTGTGGTCTCCTGGGACCACATTCCCAGTGATCAGTCTAGCAGAGCAAAGGGAAAACCCCCCACGCCAGATGACTCCCTTGTCCCTAAAAGCTGCTGTGACCAATTACCTGCCTTCGGAGGTGTCTTGGGGGCAGGTTTCTTTTTCACAGTTGCATCACCTGAAACAAAGACATTCACAGGTTATTTTCTGTGTTTTCACAAGGCTCCTAAGTCCCGGAAGGGTGCAGTCTTACCCTCTGGCCCCTCATCCAGACAGAGCCCTCACTTGAATACGCCTTTGGAGACCTTGCAGGCTCACATGGACAACCTCACGAGCAAATGAATATCTCTTCTCGGGGGGCCTCCGGAGGGATCCCTGGAACTTCCATAAACACTTCAAAAATGCTTAAGTGTCCATTCTCCATTTCAGTGAGGAGAATCCCACACTCGCTAACTCTTCTCTTACCCTAACTTTCAGGAAACTCATAAAGGAAATCATGTCAGATAAACTGACTAAATTTAGTCCTTGGTGTGGATCCAAGGGTCTCAGGCTTCCTTTCTGTAACAGACTATGGATTGGTGGCTTTTATTTATTTTTTTAATGTTTGTTGAATGGATCAGTGAATGAATGAACAATCAATGGTCCCCTCCATTCTTAAGGCCACCCTCTCCAAATAACTCACATAAGATAAATGACCCAAACAGGCCCCAAATAGTTTTGCAGCACAAAACTATTCCTTGGTCTAAGTAGTAATATGGTGATTATGCAAAAATATTCCCAACTATCTTCATGGCTTGTTTTCATATTCCTTTCAGGTCTTTGTTCAAAAGTTATCTAACCTATTTATCCAAATGAAAACCTGCATTCACACAAACATCTGTATATGAATGTTTGTAGTGGGTTTATTTGTGATTGTCCAAAACTAGAAGTTATCCAGCTGCCCTTCAACTGGAGAATGGATGACTGTGGTACATCCACACGAGGAAATACCACTCACTCACCAACAAAAAGGAACAAACTTCTGATACACACTACGTGATGAATCTCAATGATTCATCCTTCTCTTCCACTAAGAGAAGACAAAGGCTATTACTGTATAATTCTGTTTGTAGGCCATTTTAGAAAAGGCAAAACTATAGGGACAGAGAAAAGGTGGGCATGGGAGGGGCTGACTACTGAGGGGCACAGGGACATGTTTTAAGGTGTGGAGCCGTATCCTGGTCATGGTGGTAGTCACAGGACTATAAACATTTGTCATGGACTGTGCAAGAGAACGGGTGAATTTTATTGTGTGTAAATTATACCTTAATATGAAAAAGGGGAAAGAGTTGCTTAATCAATGAGATCCTCCTGAACCACTCTACATCAAATAGCTGTGGCTTTATAAGAGACTGTCCTTATTTTTAGGAAGAATATACTGATGTATACAGGTGTAGAGGATACCATATGTGAAACTTACTTTCAAACTGCTTATAAAAAATAATGTGTACTTATGTATAAGCATATATATTTGTGAAGAGGTAGAAGGAAAGATAAGTGGAAAACAGACAAGGACAGAGAATACATGCTAAAGCAAGCATGATAAGACATCAGTATTTGAAGAATGTGAGGGAAGGGTACACAAGGATTATTTGTACCAAACAGTACAACTTTTCTCTAGTTCTGAAATTTCAAAATAAAAGTTAAACAGGAAGTTAAACAATGTTTTGTCCCATCAACATGATGTAGTTGTTGAAATGAAGAAGAAAGAGAGAGCAGAGTCTGGTGAGGAGATGGCTGGAAGATGGGACCCAAAATAGACTGAACCTGAAAGATGATTCTTTTTTAAAAATTTTTTTCTTCATGGTAGCATATTAGTTGTTAACTGACATTTCCAGGCATACTCTTATTTATTTAGCCAGACTGTGTGGCACGCAGGACCTTAGTTCTCCCACCAGGGAGCAATTCCTTGGCCCCTACAGTGGAAGCAGAGTCTTAGCCTTTGGACTGCTAGGGAAGTCCCTTGTGAGGATCTGACCTGCAGAGAAGAGTCCTATTGATTAGGAACAGAGTGTCTCAGTGAAGAGAGTCATGTTTATGATGTTTGGTGGAAGATCAGTAGGATGATGCTTGGTGGGAGGTGGCTAGAGCACAGGGCTGGTTTCAGAGAGCAGTGGCATGAAGATGGTGGGACAATTTAAGAAGATAGAAAAAATCTGCCCCTCAGTCACACTTGTCACGTTTTAAGTGCTCATAGCCATACATGGTTAGTGGCTTCCATTGTGCAGATAGAGAGCATTGCAATCATCACAGAAAAGTTCTATTGGACAGTTCTAGTCTAGAATGAATGTGCAAGTTAGGTCTTTGCTCTGAGTAACGGAGTCCTGACTCAAACAAGAGTCCAGGTAATCTAGAGGACCTCTGGAGGTCTTTCCAATTCCAGGGCATGGGAAAATCCAATTAGGAGGCTATTGCCATACTCTTAGAAGAAACTTACCCAGGTCTGGCCTTGGTAAAGGCTGCAGAAAATAAAATACAAATATGAGACGGAAGAAAATTTAAAAGATTTTAAGGGCTAAACAAGAGACAGGAACAATGATTCCTCAGGGATTTCTTACTTGAATAAATGGGGAAATTTTTTATTGATGCAATATGGAATTTGGGAGTGAAAGATGAGGAGTTTGGCTTGGTCTAAGAGAATATGGTTGATAAAAGGGTGTAAGCAGTATATAGGCTAGAAGTCCAGGATCAGAATTATAGAAAGAATTGGTGGAAGCTGAAAGATTACAGGATCAAATATCCAATCATTAATGGGAACTGTGAGGATGGGTCAGTTCTTTGGGGGAAAAGTACAGTGAAAGATGAAAAAGGGTCAGGGTCTTATCCGAGGTGATGCCACCAGTAAGGAGCTGGGATGAGGCAGAAGGGCTATGGAGGGACTGTCCCTGAGACCCAGGACAGAGGAGGAAGGGCACCGAGAAGGTACAACCAACATCGGGTGATGCGTGGGCAGGAGAGGCACCACCACCTCCAGTTTGAGAGGGCAGGACATGCGGTCAGAAGTTGCTCTAGAGGAGACTCTCAAGAAAACAGGTAGTGAGTCATCTAATCCATCAAGAATTCCCGAGATGAGTGGGACACAGAGAGACAGGGTGACAGAAGGGGAAATGTCAAGCTAAGGTTTCTTCCACACTGACAGAGAAGAATCCAGATGTGAAAGCAGAAGGCTAGGAGTAGGTGAGAGGGAGAGCCCAGAGATGCTCGTAGGCAAATGCCCCCGGGCACTCCCAGACCCCACAGGAGTGGGCACCAGAGGGGGCACAGAACCCTCGGATGAGCTGAGCCATGAGGCCCCTGCCCCTGCACCCAGGGCAGATGGGAAGGGAGAGGGCCTGACTGGAAGAGAGCGGCCCTTCTGGGAAGGGAAAGGGGGTTCCTCCCAGAGCCAGGACCTGCCTCCTGGAGCGGGAGAATGTGGAGGGCTGACACCCCCCTCCCAATTCATACGTTGAAGCCCTAAACCAGCACCTCAGAATATGACTATATTTGGAAACAGGAACTTTAAAGAGGTGATTAAATTAAAAGGAGGCTGCTAGGGTGGACCTTAATCCAAACTGACTGGTGTCCTTATAAGAAGAGAAAATTTGGGCCCATGGAGAGACACCAGGAAGACACGCACAGAGCAAAGGCCGTGTGAGGACTCGGCCAGAAGGCTGCCCCCTGCAGGCCGAGGGGATAGAGGCCTGGGAGAAAGCAAACCTGCCGACTCCTGACCTCCGGCTTCTAGCCTCCAGAACTGTGGGGCAACACAGTGCTGATGTTGAGGCCGCCCATTCTGTGCACACTGGTGGAACTGGGGAGAAGCTCTGGGGGCAGGGTGCCCGCCTCTGGAGCCGTGGGTGAGGAGTTAATAAAGAGGCAAAGATGACATACAGTAAAAGCGATGACTCCACAGTTCCCCCTATACTATCTTGGGTCTGTGGGTAAACTTACGTGGCCGGAAGCAGAACCTGAACTAATATCTATCTTTCTGTGTTATAGTTAAATACGGTTGAAGGCCAAAGTTTTCTGGTTGTTCAACAAATTTGGAGCATCTCCTGTTTGAATTCATTAGCATCTGAAATTGATTTGGTTCCCATCAGTCACAGCTGTTTTAAACATTAACAATGTTCTGTATCCTATTCTATATATATTTTAGAGGCCCATCTGCTGAAATCCATTAATTGTGTTCTGGGCTTAGGAGAACATGATTAATAGACTAGAAAGCAGAGTTACTGGATTCTAACACCTGATTTCTTGTAGAGAGCTGGACTCAGCAAGCTGAGTTTCTAATCCATGATGTCATCATCCTTTTTTCATTGGGTTCTTACCCCAACCAAACACAAGCAGGGCACTTCACATTGCTTCCATTTCATGAAAAAGGAGATGGTTTTGAATAAAAGTCAGATGACTTGCTGGGTTCATAAAACGACATGTGGCTGAATTAGAAACAGGGCTTAATTTAAGCCTTCTGTTGCCCAGTGTGTGGCTGCTTTTCTCCTGTTGTCTCCTGACTCCCTTGGACACTCTCCCCCATCCTCAAATCAGGGCCTTAAAGTCCTTCTCTGTCCCTCTGCAGAAATGCAATGGGCATAGGCTCTGGCCCTGGACTTGGGTTCAAATATTGCCCTGTTACTCCCTAAGGGGTGTGACTTAAAGCTTGCTATGTAACCTCTTAGAGCTTTAGTGTCCCCATTCAAAGAATATGGGGAGAATAAATAAAATTTGTTGTAAAGAATTAAGCTATGTTGTAAAGTTTGGTTCAGTTCAGTTCAGTCGCTCAGTCGTGTCCGACTCTTTGCAACCCCATGAACCGCAGCACACCAGGCCTCCCTGTCCATCACCAATGCCCAGAGTCCACCCAAATCCATGTCCATTGTGTCAGTGAAGATACAGCATAAAGTACACGTTCTGACACCAGTCCTCCCCTCCCCTCCCCAGCTCCTCCCCCCAACCCATTCTCCTTTCTTCCCCAAACAGATCCCCAAAGGACTTCTCTGTACTTTCCTTCATCTGTTTAGTCCCTGCACTGCTGGCCGGGTCAGCTTTATACCTATATGAGCTCTCTCCTGCTGTGCCTGGAGCTCCTTCCCCAGCTCAGGGCTGGTACAGGTAAAATTCTCACTGGTCTGGACGCCCAAACTCTCAGTACCTCTTGGGTCACTAACCAGTTTCTTTCCCTCTGGATGCTTCCTTCTTCTTATCTTACTATTGCTGTAAGCCTTTTGTCCCCCATCTCCTACTCCAACATCCTAAACTTTCTGCATTAGCCATTGTAAGAGAGGAGTTTCACAGAAATAGAAAAAGATGTACCCATCCTTGCAAACCCCATGGTGGCTTCTGGCCACAGGGCCTGTAAGGAGAGCAGAGCATCCTCCTTCTCCTTGCCGAGGGTCTGTCCCTCTCCCAGACAGCCAGCCCCAGGCAGTATACCCCTCCTGGTACAGCACTGCCCCCCAAACTCTCAAACTCCCTAAACTACCCTAAGCTCCTCTCTTTATCCCTCTGCTGTCCTCATTTTCCCTGGAGCCCAGACCTCTCTCCTGAGCCCACCCATACATCCCACTACGTGACACCATCTCCCCAGGCACATACTGTAAACCCAACATCTAAAACCAAATGCAGTTCTTCTCCCCACACTGCTGCTCATCTCCATTTCTCCCAGGCCCCCCAACCACCACCCCTGCCTATTTCCAGTCACTGCCTAACATCTTTCAATTCCATCAACAAAATAACTTCCTTGGTTCCTCTTTCCACATCCCCAGTTACCATTCTAGCCCTAACTGTACCACCTCCTAGACTTGTGGTCCCCTGTGCCCACCCTAGTACATTCATCACTCTGTAGCCAAAGTGATCTTTGTCAAAAGGAAATCTGATGTCACTCCACTGTTTACACTTCTCCAGTGGCTGCCCATTGCCTTTTAGGATCAAGTCCAACTCATCAGACAAGGGTTTCTGAGATCTGTCCCCAGCTTTCATCTCCAGCCTTCTTTCTAACTCTTGGGGAACACCCTCACCCATGCCTTCTATGCTCAATGGCACTGGTTCTCAAAATTTAGCATGCCTGATCATCATCCAGGAGAATTACTAAAAACACAGATTCCTGACCTTCCTTGGGGTGTGGATGCTGCTGATCCCTGTGCCTTCTGGGGACACCGCTTTGTATACCTCACTGAAAGCCTTTCAGTTTCTACAATGCCAGGCTTTTGTTGTCAGCTCTTTGCTGACTCATTCACACATCACTGCTGCCGGGTGGGTCCCATACCCCTCTGAGGTGGTTTGATCAGCAGCTATCACAAGGCATGGCAACTGCGGAAACCTGCCCCCAGCGCACACATACCCTGCAAGTTCCCTGAAGACAGGCACAGGGCCATCATGTTCATCTTCTGTATCCCCAGTGCCTTGCTCAGTACCGGGAACAGGCTAGAAAATACCTTTTAAAGGAATGAGTGGAATCCCCGGGGAACTCTGCTAACACGGTATTTCCTGAGAACACTTCATCACAGCCCTGGGCTCTGATGCTCAGAGATGAAGCCTGTTGGCTTGAATCCTGTGCAACTTTCCATGAAAAGGAGAAGGCCCCTAGGCCTGTCACCGATTTAGATCAAAGTGGCCAGGTGCTGAGCCTTCCACCCCAGACAGGAGACTGAGTCTGGAAAAAGTGAAGCAGCCCAATAAAAACATCAAAATCAAAACACTGAATTTAGAAGCCTCCTGGGAAACCTGGAGCTGGGCTGGAATGACTGGCTTCCAGTTGTGCGGGTAAGGCATCTTTTGCTTTTGCTCCATCCTGCCCACACCCAGCTAGTCCTGGCCTCATGGACTTTCCTTCTGCCCTGGGAGGGAGGAGGTCAGCACCCCACAGGAGTTTCCACGCTGCTCAATCTGAAGACACATGAGTTTGTCTCTCCAGTGAGTCCATAGAGCAGAAAGATCAGAGTCAGCCATTGGGAGATATTTACAGAGCCCGAAGGTGGGTCTTACAGCTTCCAAAGGGTTTGAGATAACGAAGAGCTGGAGGAAACTGGGGAGGTAGCATCAGTAGCCTTGGGTCCAGGGAGGGCCCTGGATCTCTGCCTCTCTGGGGACATTTCCCTTTTTAGGTAGCAAGCTAAAAACAGACATCAAACCCTTCACAATTCCCCAAATAAGCATTCACTTTCTGCCACAAGCTCCTGAAGGGGACACGGGTTGGGTGACATGTGAAGGGAGAACCCACCCTGCAGGCTGTGTCACACCAGGGAGTGGCGGTGAGGATCTGGAGATGGGGCTAAATCTCACTGTCCCGCACTGGGGCAGGCTCAGGGTTCCAGGGGGCTTTAAACAGCACCCTCGACGCTGTCCCCCTCCACCCCAACCCCCAACCCTCCACACATCAGGCCCTTTCCAGCCCCTCCTTACAAACTTGTGGAAAAACATTGGTCATTTTCCCAGAATGAACATCTCTGGGCAAATTTCCTGTACACATTCCCTCACAGCAAAAGCCGTCACATAAGATTCCAGAGGAACACTGATCCTCTTGTTACTGCAAACACCCAGCCCCGGGCCGCCGGGACACAGAACATTGGGACAGTTGTGAAAGAGGGAGCCGGCATGGCCGGGACAGCAGCGCCAGCGTTGTCTGACTGGCACCCCCCAGGGCATCCCTGGGAGGACCCACCCTGCCATGGAACTGGCTCGTGGGAGACGATGGCAGAGCAGGGCGGTAGATGGACCCAGCAGCCCAGGGGTGGAGGCACAGGTCCACACACACAGTGTACTGGAGGGCGGCATGAGCACCAAGACCAATACTTTGGTTGGGAGTAACCAGGAGTTGGCTCAGCTTTCAAAGACATTCATGAAATAGCCCTGCTTCTCTCCCAGGGTCCCACAACATTCCCTGCTGAGCAAGTCTCAATGCCAAGTCTTAACCTCTCCAGCATTTCCTTCCAGCCCTTTGACTCCTGGAGAGCATATTGAAAAGAAAGATGGGATGCTGGAGAAACCCTTCAAGATAATTGGACACTGCTTTTCAAGGTGACCTACTCTTGGTTTCAGGGAGAGACACATTCAGGAGACCAAGGCAAAGACATCTAAGAGCATCATAATCTGGGATAGTAGTGAGAGAGGTCAAAGGGACTGGTAAAAGAGGTGAAGCTCAGGCCAAGACCAGGCATAGAACACAGGGGGGGTTCCACCTTCACCATCTCCAGATCCTAGGAACATGGGAACTGATGAAGACACTTCAAAAGGGAAATACTATATCCCTACTTCAGACCAGCCACTGACATTTCAGAGATGGACAGGCCTTGGTTCCTATTCCCTAATTGTACATGGCCCTATGGATGTTTGTCTTTTCTAAAAGATCATCAGCTTTACAGACTGATAGGAGGAATCCCTGGGCCTGTTATTACAGTGCCTCTCTGTATTTTCTTTTTCTTTTTGGCCACACTATGTAGCAAGTGGGATCCTAGACCAGGGATCCTGGTTCCTAGACCAGAGATTGAACCCGAACCCCCTGTGTTGGAAGCTCAGAGTCTTAATCACTGGATCCTGCCTCTCTGTATTTTTCTCAAGCCATTCCTTAAGCCCCAGAAATGTCTCTTTCACACAAAACTCATCAGATCCCCTCCAGCTGGAACACCCTAAACCTGGACTCCATGCATACAGCCTCCCTCCTGTATGGATGTCTCTGCTGCGGTGTGTTCACACTTGCTGGAGCTTCCACCTTCCACACACCAGATGATGTGAAGGGCTTTAGCCAACCCTGCATCACTCCAAAGAAAAGCATTCTACTGAATGGCCTGATGTCAGAGCTAGAAAAGGCCTGGGGTCAGCTGGAGAAAGTCCTCACTTGACACTGTAGGAGGAGAGGCTTTGACCAAGGTCAAGGCCACATTCAACCAGAGGCAGAACCAAGAACCTTCATTCCCTGCTCTCCACCCCAAGGGCTGTCTGGTGGTACCTGGTGCCTGAGTGCTGGCCCAGTGTGGGGAACACACAGTAAAGGGGCATCTGGAGGTCTGACAAGGAAGGGTGTTGCGGCCCCCCACGTCCCCACACCCCCACAGGTGGAAGATGTTTCTCCCCCAGCCCGCGCTCCTCCCTGTTCCTTCTTCAGAGGTGGGAGATGACCCACTCTGGGCTGGAGATGTGCATAAAGTTTTCCAGGGGTGCAGACACTACACTTCCATCAAGAGAGGGGAAAGCAGCCAGAAAAAAGAATGGACATTTGACAAAAGTCAAATGTGGGACTGTGGGTTAGATAGTATCAGTTCAATGTTGTATGTCCTGATTTTAAGAACTGCATTGCGGTTATATTCTTAGAAGATACACAATAAGACATTTATTTAGAGGTCTAGGGCATGATATCTATTTGTAAGCAGTATATATATTTGTCTTTATATGAAAGTGAAAGTCGCTCAGTCTTGTCCAACTCTTTGCAACCCCATGGACTATACAGGGGGAATTCTCCAGGCCAGAATACTGGAGTGGGTAGCCATTCCCTTCTCCAGGGGATCTTCCTAACCCAGGGATCGAACCCAGGTCTCCCACATTGCAGGCAGATTCTTTACCAGCTGAACCACAAGAGAAATCCATCTCTCTATGGTGAATGGTGAATATGTATGACTAGATATAGCATATATATGGTATTATAAATATAGATATGAATATTCGATTAACGGTGTATATATGTGAGTTTATACAGAATGACAAAACAATAGGACAAAATGTAAATAATGGCTGAATCTAAGTAAATGGTGTACAAGAGTTTCTTATACTATTCTTGCACCTTTTCTGTAAATTTGAAATTACACCAGAATAAAGTTATTAAAAAATTCCCATTGAGAGGCATGCAGCAAAGACCCTGACAGGTCTCAAGAACCAGGAAAGCTTACCAGCTGTCACCTTTTTCTCCCCGCAGCTCTGATGGCAGTCAGACCTGTGTCCCCCTGGAGGATGGTGCCTCTGCTGTGTGGACAGCACAAGGGTGGCCCTGAGACTGTGGAAGGCGCAGACTGGTGTGGGGGGAGCATGGGTCAGGCCGCCTCACAGGGCCCACATCTTACCAGCTGCCAGACTCTGGGGAGGGCAGTTTAGCTCTCTAAGACTCAGTTCAGCTCATCTGTAAAATGGGAACAACTAATCGTAGCTCGGTGGAATGAGACTTGCCCGAAGCAACACAGACTGTCTAAGAAGATGCCTGCCACATAGGTGCTCAGGAAAACACTTGTTTTTTGCGATGGGCAGATGACTGAATCAGAGGCCCTTGTGATCTTCTGCAGCACTTGCGCATTTCTCCCTCTAGTCTTTCCTCAGTAAGAGGAATGTTATTCCTCATCAACCAAACCACATTTCTCTCCTCCTTTGTAACTTGGCTCACCATCTCCCTCATTAAGAAATCTTCCCACACTTCCCAAATCTGACCCCCTCCTCACTTCTGTACTTGTGAGCTGGTGTCCAGCAGGTTAACTTGTACTTTTACCAGTTTTCTCTCATCCAGCCCCTTGGGTTTGGGCAAATCAGCTTGGCTTTTCCCTCATGTTCCCCAGACCCTGGCTGCAGCGGTGGCCCCAGGGGCTCTTAGGCAACGTGTGGACGAGGACCATCCACTCTCATACCTGACAGCTCTTCATAGGACCAAACATTCAAGCTGGGAAGGGGAGGCCACCAGACATGCATCTGGCCACCATCTGTTCGACAAGGAAACCACTCAGCTTTCCCTCAGCCACTGGAGGAAAGATGTACTTCCTGGTTACATTAGGTACTTCCCAGTCCTTGACAAAAATGAATATACATACACAGCCAGACCACTCAGCGACATGAGAATCTGGGCTTTCTCATGGAATCAGAAATGTCTGGGGCAGAGGATGGCAATGCTAACAGAAAAAGACAAGCTGAAGAGGTGCACAGACTGCGTAATTCCACTTCTGTGGGAAAAAAATTCAACTGGTATATTTGCATGTGTATATAAGAATATTTATGAAACAGTAATTGTGAATATATTTAAGGAGGTGAGTGGAATTAGGGGTAAGATGAAAGAGGGCTTTCATGTTGCACTGGGTAAACTTCTGTACCATTCAAAATATTTGAACAAGAAGACAGGCATATTTAATGTATGTAATTAAAAAATAATGAAAATTATCCCCCAAAGTGAGAAAAGAACTCGGGGTGCAGACCTGAAAGACATCCCCTTCATTTCCTATCTCCGGCAGCTACCTTCTCAGGAGCCTCCTGGGAAGGAAGTCCCATGGTGGTGCGCAGGTACCCAGGGACCTTGCAGGTTTCTGAAGGAATCACCCTGCTAATGCTCTCAGCATCCCAGTGGGTGACAGCTGGGGTAATGAGGGGGCAGGGGTCGTGGGCCAGCAAAGAGATTCAGCGTGGCCATTACCATACATGGAGACACACACTTCCATCCTTTTGGGAGTAAGACCATCTGTCTGCGACTCCAACTTGAAGGCTTTTCTACACAGAGTGAAATTTCCCTTCAGCAGACGAGTAGTGTCGGCTGGAGTTAACGCCATCACAGATGTGTGTGTCTGCTAGGGAGAGAAAGCTCTTTCAGCCAGCCCTGCCCCTCCTGTTAAGCAGCGCTGAGCCGCATTCCGTGAGCCCTCTGCAGGGGAAAGAACCACGGGCTTCAGCCTCTACCACGGAGCGCCTTGCTCCCTCTGTAAAGGCGGGTGCTGGAATACCCTGAGGACCTGGGCCTGAGGAGCCCCCAGGTGGCTCCACACTTAAGGGAGGTAGTAGAGAAGACCTGCTTCTGCTTTCTCAAGGCCAGAGGTGCAAGAGCACCAGGCTTCCCCCTGGAGCAGCGGCTCTCCAGCCGGACTGGCTGCACCTTGGAATGGCCCAGGAGCGGAAACAAATACTGAAGCTGTCCACCACCAGAGGAGGTTCTGATCCAGGGAGTCTGGGGCACAGCAGGCGGCCGCGTTTTTATAGGTGAATCTAACATGCAGCCAGGGTTGCGAGCCCCTTCCCTAGAAGTGCATAATGACAACTTGACCGGGGTTTTCTGAAGACTTCTTCTCCAGGGCAACAAACCCACGAGGCTGCTGTCTCCAGCTTCTGTCTCTCTTTCACAACTCTCCTCCCACCCCACCTCCCTTCCCTGGGGATCTCACTGGAATGGATGTGCCAGGGCAGAGGACAGGAGACTGCTGACCTCCCAGCTGGAACCCCAGGGATCCCTGCTTCTGCCCCCAGGAGGGAAGAACAGTCGCTCAGACCAGTTCACTGCCACTTGGTGCTCTTCTAAGAGCCCACGTCTCTCCTGCCGATTTGCTCCCATAACTAAGAGCGCAGGCCCAAGTCAGAAGGTAAAATCACTAACCCGTTCTCACCAGGTTTTTTAACAGAATTGTTTCTGCATTTCTAACAACTCATTAAATGCCCACTTTGGATACTCAGAGGCTCCCAGGTAGTTAGATATCCATGAGCAATTATCACTCCAGTTCGGTTGGCATAGCATCCTGCAGGCTGAGAGGGCCCCCTGACAGCCTAGCTGGTATGTGCATGAGGAACCCAAGCTCCTCACTGGGGAGGGAAATATGTTGCTTTGATGAGATGCAAATAAAACTAAGTTCCAGAACACTGCCTTGTAATGGAAAAGCAGAGCCAGCCTGTGAATTACCCTCGCTCACTTCCCTTGTTAGCACAGGTATTCAGGAGTTTGTCTTGTCTTTTGCTCTTTAAAACACAGAAAGAGCGTGTTGGGGATGTCCAAGAAACCCCATACCTCCTGTTAACATTGGAGCTTTCAAGGCAAAGTTCTAACAAAATTAGATAATAGTTCATCAGTAGGGGAAGCCAGGGCTGCCTTATGATCTTTGTGGACTCTAAGCACCTTTACCTTTCAGGGCCCTTTCATTCATTACAGAAAAAAAAAAAATGTATATATATATATATATGTATGTATATATGTAAGTTACATTTTATAACTGCATTGGTATAAAGATAAATATTAATATTAAAAATTAAAACATCTTCTTTGATCTAAAAGTTAATTTTCTTCCTAATTTTATAAGATATTGAAACATTTTTATGGGCCTGTAAAAGGCCCCCCCCCCATAAGATGAGGGGTTCCTGGAGGAGGCTGAGATCCAAAAAGAGGGAGAAAGCCATGCAAAGTCACAGAAAGAGCCCCATTTCTGCTCAGCTGTTTAGACCACAGCTGCAAGCTGATTCCAAAAGATGTGGGTAAGGCCGTTCCTCGAACAGGTCACAGCACCGTCATCCTGAAAGGTGCACCCCTGAGTTGGCCCAGTCACCTTACAAAGCAGGAGAGAGGAGGAGACAGACATGTCACCGTGACACTGGGAAGGAGACAGCCTTCTGGCAGGAGTGGGTGCTGAGTGCTACAGGGGCTCACAGGAGGGAAGAGCTCCTTTCAGCCAGAGCAAGGACAAACTCAGGGGTGAGACGGCTTTTCCATGGGAGTCTGTCTGAAGACAGAGATGCCCAAGCAGAGGCACGAGGGGAGGAGCACAGGGATGGCTGGAGCACGCCAAGGAGCTCAGCTTGCCTTGAGGATAAAACGGGGGAAAGGAGCTGGGGGGCGGGGGCAGCACTCAGATGGGAAGGCTGAGGGGCTATGTCAGAAGGTGTGTGCACATGTGGCAGGCGTGCCACGTGGCCACCTGGAAAGGTTCACTCATACGGGGTGGGTGGGCTCTGCGGGCGACCGGGCACTCCAGCTGGGATGGATCTGGTCAGAGCCCTCCTTGAGAAGGTGCATCTGGCAGGAAAGACAGCTGAGAGAGACTAGGGGATGGTCTCCCAGGGGTCTTGGTGGGAAGCAGAAGGGGCCTGAGTGGGGCTGACAGAGGACGTGGATATCCTTAGGCCTGAAGACATGGGAGGGGTGAGGAAGGGTCACCAGGAGCTCACAGGGTACCAGGGTGAGGACAGAGGCCAGGCTCTGCGGAGCACGGGCAAGGCAGTGGCAGCCCTTGGTCCTGGGCTTGCCTGGAAGAGCTGAACAGGTACTTACTCTCTGTTCCTAGCACTGGAGGAAGAGAGCTCTTCGGCCTCCGGGCTTTCATCTCTGGGGCCTTGGCATTTTCGCTGGCGGGGGCATCTGGAACTAAATGGGGACAACAAACATGAGTCGGCAGCCGCCCAGGGAAAGAAGCAGAAGAGACGTTGCAATAAAAATCCCACCTCCACCACCCACCATGATAGTCCTCCCCACCCTGTTCCACTCGGAGGGCCCTTCGTGCTACGGGGCAGATGGCACCTGGGCTGGCATCAAGAGCACCAAAGAAGGAGCAGGGCCTTATACATCGAGTACAGAGCAAAGTCCCCTTGAAGATGGATGGACAGGCTACCCTGGGAGCTGGTGAGCATTTCCACCTCTGCTGCGGGTGCAGGCCAGCAGAATCGCATCAGCAGGGCCCCTCTGCTCACCCAGGCACCGCCTTTCCCTTCACTGGGTCTTAACCCACTTAGGCTAAACTGGACTTCCAGAAGCCTGCTCTGTGCAGAGAGGTCTCTTAAACAGAGGAAGCAGGGCACAGGGTGGCTGCCCTTGGGCTCATGATCTGGAGGGGTCTTGAGGCCTCCGTTTTCTCTAACTCTCTTGGATCAAGGGCACCGACAGTCAGACCTCCGGACCAGATGGAGGCCTCTGAACAGGCAGTCGGCATGCCTCACTTGCCCTGGACTGAACCTTGGATCTGTCGTGGGGGCTTCTGCACCCTCCCCAAAGCGGACCCAGTGGAACCCTGCAGTGGTAGCCTCTGGACAGAACTGAAACGCTACACGACTCCTCAGGCCTGTCCTCCACGATCCCTCTTCACATTCACGCCAAGTGTGGATGATGCCAGGGGAAGCCCTCCCTTGGCAGCAGGGTGTCAACCACAAACTGGCACTTGCCATGGGCTCTTGCCATCTACCTCCACAAAGATTCAATAAGGTGCTGCTGACCTCCTCCTGAAAGGAGTTCCGGGTGGAGAGCAGAGCTGAGGCACTCTGTGCTCTGGGAGGGCAGTGGGTAGGAAACTTGCAGGACATGACTTCAGATAAACATAATTTCAGGAACAAACTTTAGGAGCCCAATTCTTGTATCTCCTTATATCTAGAAAAACACTAAAATCCTTCATGGTGGTGACTGTTTCTCGTGACTAGCACAAGCTTCACAAGACTAGCAGAAACCTTCTGCAAAAATATGTGCTTGATTGCATGTGTTCACCCTTCACCGAAATTTCATATATACTTACCTTTCCACCCCCATCTCTTTGGAGTAGTTTCTCAGAGCTATCTGAGGTGCTGCCTCCTGGGTTATAGTCCTCATTTTGCCCTAAATAAAGCTTAACTTGCAACTCTCACATTGCGCTTTTTTTTTTTTTTTTAATTGCCAAGGATAACACGGTGCTGGGCTGGGCTGAGTGGAAAAGGAAAAGGCCCTCAATGGGGCTTGAAGAGACCGGACTGGAGCAAGTTGCAGGGAAACTGCCTGCAGACCAGGATCAGAAGGTGCTGGCTGTGCTGCTATCACTAGGTTCCAGTATTTTCCCCACAAGGAACTCCATTCAGAGACCGTGCTAGGAGGGAGCCTCCCCCACTCAGAGCCCCTTCCTGTGCATTCTCTTCCTGCCCCTGAAGAGGAAGCACAAGGGAGAAAGGAGCGGGTGGGAATTTCCAGCTGATGCTTGGCCACATTCCTGTGGCTTGGCTGGTGAGGAAGGGCCATCTCCCTGTTCCTCCTCCAGGGTGGGGCAATCCTGGCTGCTAACCCGTGCTCTCCCCTAGACTGGACAGTAGGGGCTCTGGCGGGTGGGCACATAAGCACAGAACTAGGGGCCGGGCATGTATGCCTCCCTGGCATGCAGACTCATTGCTCCTCTCAGGATGCATTGCTCCTTCTAGATGGCATTGGGTTCCCTTCCTGCTCTAGAATGTGGGTCTGTCCCTATATATTCCTTTACTCCAGTAGGCTGCCTTCCTAAGCCAGGGCCGGCCCACTCTTTGTTAGTCGGGTAATTCAGGAATCCCCCTGCCCTGCCGCCATCCCCAGCTGCGTGTTATCCTCTGCCACCTTCCGTAAGAGCCAAAAAGCCCCAGATGATGAGTCAGGGGCCCCGCCATCCGTAGCTGACGCGGCCTGTGTCCTGTCTCCTCAGTGGGCTGCCCCACACTGGTCTCTGTGTGGACATGGATGAAGGAGCGGGAAGTGCCGTGGGAAGGGGTGATTTCATTTTCTCTCATTGGGTATTCTCCCCAGCAATAGAGGTCATTGTCATCTACAGAAAAATCCTCAGTACATGTTTACCAACCTTTGGCTCTCAACCTCGCCTGCTCATTAGAAGCACCTGTACCTTGGTATCTCACTCCCCAGATCCCAACTTGATTGGTCTGGGTGGGCGGGCTAGGTGCCAATAATATGCCACCAGGCTGAAAACTGCTAGTCTCTCTCCTCAGGTGGGTGGGTGGGTCTGTGGGTGAGTGCAGAGGTAGGGGCGGGTCTCAGGGACTACTGCTAGAATCAGGAAAACCTGTCCATGCTTCCCTTGACATTTGTGGATGAGGCGGCCATAAACCAAGGTCATGAGATGAGTCTAGTTTCCCTTGTCTGAGGCCCTCCCTTCTTCCCTTCCTTCCAGACCAGCACCAACAGCACCAATAACAATTCAAAGAAAGGCACACCCAGACATTTCTTTGTTTTCCCCCCTTTTAAGGAAGAGGCGGTGAGGACAGAGTAGGTACACAGGGTCGTCTTTTCCTTGGCATTAGCGCTCTTCTCGCCATCTTTTCCCCAGTGAGTTCCAGGGCATCAGAGGAGGGAGGTAAAGAAGGATCAAGACTTTCTATTTTAATGATGGGGAGACTGAGGCCCAAGCAAGCAAAGGATGAGAGGCCCAGTCTCCCTGAGTGCCTGAAGGAAGGCAGACAGGGGCTGAGATTCCTTCTCTCCTCGTGGGGTTGTGGTGGGCTTTGCTTCTGGGCACCATTAGAGAGATGGAGATCAGGAAGGAGAGAGGACGGCTCTAGTTTCGCCTTTGTTATCAGCAATCCTAGGATCATGCCCCGGGCCTCTTTTTCCACACTTGTACAAAGGAAATGACACTTACTTTCTCTGCCTTGCAGCACTGCAAGACTCTAGGGAGAGAAGGCATGCAACAGTGACCACTTACCTATTCATTCACTTCTCCTGATTGCCACATTGCCTGGCCTCCTTCCCAAATCCACTTTAAAATCCTCCCCCTTCAGAAAGCCCTCCCGGAGGCCCTGCTCTATGCTTCCTGCCCCTGCATCCGTCTTCAGAGCGTGGGTGACTGCTTTGCAGTGACTTGTGAGCCTGGCGGGCTACAGTCCATGGGGTCGCCAAGAGTCGGACACGACTGTCTTGTGCTTTGAGTTTTGTTTGTAGAGGTTCCCTGCACTTATCTTTCCATCTGGCCCTGGGGAAAGGGGCGCGACTTTCACTGTCAAACCAGGCACTCTCGCAGACATGGAGCACTGCAGGGGTGGGAGGAGCCCCCTCTTTCCTCTGCAGCGTGCCTGCCCCCTTGGGGGTTGTGCCTGTACCACAAGCCATTAACTATCAGTCTGTCCGTGAGAACCACAGCCAGGAGTGGGCTGGGAGGACCATGTGCTTAATCAGAACCAGCTTTGTGCTCACACGGCTGCCCAGGGGATAAAAATAATAGTTATAAAAGTTTAAGAGCAGTGTGTATTTTCTGTCTATTTTAATCAACTTGTGATGAAACTGAACTCCATTTCTAGATCTGGGCCCCAGGGCTAGAAGTCCTTTGCTGGCCTGCTTGTGCCCCCAAAGAAGCACGGGGGAGGAAGGTGGTGGTGTGGGGAGATGGGGGCCTCGGAATAGAGAGAAATACACATCCTTATATGGACAACGCCTCACCCCTTCCACTCCTGGGCTAGCTCTGGGCTCAGCCTCCACTGCAGCCTTTCTCCTTCTGTCTCCCCCAAGAGAGGTCATTCCCAGAGCTGCAACTCTTGGTAGGGGGAATGATGTCTTGGGAGGCTTCTGGGAGGGTGTCTGAGCCTCCAGGAGCCCCCAGAATGGGTAGGGCAGAGGGGCTGGCCTCTCTCTCTGCCCTGGAGCAAGCAGCATGCTGGCAAGGCCAGGAGAGAGAGGTCAGACCAGAATGAGTGTCTTCCCAGCTCTGCAGGCTGGTGACCATGAGTCTTTGGGCAAGCTCCTGATCTTCTTCACCAGGAAAATGAGAATAGCCACACCTCCCATAGGAGGGGATGAGATGTAGAGTAACAGCTGGCATTTATTAGGTATTTAGTCCATGCCTGGGCATCTGTGCTAAATCGCTTCAGTCGTGTCTGACTCTTTGAGACCCCATGGACTATAGCCCACCAGGCTCCTCTGCCCATGGGATTCTCTAGGCAAGAATACTGGAGTGGGTTGCCATGCCTTCCTTTAGGGAATCTTCCCAACCCAGGGACTGAACCCACGTCTCTCATGTCTCCTGCATTGGCAGGCAGGTTCTCACTAGTGCCACCTGGGAAGCCCCAGTCCATGCCTGGGATGATGCTAAGTACTTTATACCCATGTTTCAGGTTGAACCATACTGTTTGCCACTATTCAGGTGCTTTTGATCTGCTAAAATGGTAATTTGATTTAGTTCAACCTAATACACACTGGAGAAGGCAATGGCACCCCACTCCAGTACTCTTGCCTGGAAAATCCCATGGGCGGAGGAGCCTGGTAGGCTGCAGTCCATGGGGTCGCTAAGAGTCGGACACGACTGAGCGGCTTCACTTTCACTTCTCACTTTCATGTGTTGGAGAAGGAAATGGCAACCCACTCCAGTGTTCTTGCCTGGAGAATCCCAGGGACAGGGGAGCCTGGTGGGCTACCGTCTATGGGGTCGCACAGAGTTGGACACGACTGAAGCGACTTAGCAGCAGCAGCAGCAATACACATTAGCTACCTGAGTCGATATAAAGAAGAAATGGGAGTGGGAGCAGATCAAAGCCAGGAAAAGAAGAGTGGGTCGAAGTCAAGTCAGCAATCAGAAGAGTTGCCTGGCCATAGTGGCAGTGGATTGCAGCAGCTAGGAGCCACGGCATGGGTTGTTAGCTGCATACACGGCAAGTTAGGCTTGAAACTCCCTTCTCACAGTTACAATTTTCACCCCCAGTTGCCAAATCCAAAGGCCAATGCTCAGGCTCATCTTCTTCTTCTTGGCAGAGGCATCTGACGTATTGACCTCCATCATCCTTTCTGGCTGAAATGATCACTCTCTGGCCTCTAGAAAAACCCTTTCTCCTCGATTTCTTCCTGTCTCACTGCAGCCAGTCCTCTCTGTCTCCTTTGCAGACCACTGTCCTGCCCTGTTTCTCAGTGTTGGGCTCTCTCCTTTTCTCTGCCATCCAAATCCACCCCTAGAGACCCCAATTGGAGAAGGAAATGGCAACCCACTCCAGTGTTCTTGCCTGGAGAATCCCAGGGACAGGGGAGCCTGGTGGGCTACCGTCTATGGGGTCGCACAGAGTTGGACACGACTGAAGCGACTTAGCAGCAGCAGCAGCAATACACATTAGCTACCTGAGTCGATATAAAGAAGAAATGGGAGTGGGAGCAGATCAAAGCCAGGAAAAGAAGAGTGGGTCGAAGTCAAGTCAGCAATCAGAAGAGTTGCCTGGCCATAGTGGCAGTGGATTGCAGCAGCTAGGAGCCACGGCATACACGGCATACACGGCAAGTTAGGCTTGAAACTCCCTTCTCACAGTTACAATTTTCACCCCCAGTTGCCAAATCCAAAGGCCAATGCTCAGGCTCATCTTCTTCTTCTTGGCAGAGGCATCTGACGTATTGACCTCCATCATCCTTTCTGGCTGAAATGATCACTCTCTGGCCTCTAGAAAAACCCTTTCTCCTCGATTTCTTCCTGTCTCACTGCAGCCAGTCCTCTCTGTCTCCTTTGCAGACCACTGTCCTGCCCTGTTTCTCAGTGTTGGGCTCTCTCCTTTTCTCTGCCATCCAAATCCACCCCTAGAGACCCCAATTTAATCCTAGGACATTCAATGGCCTCATGCAGCTGACTCCTCATATCCTGCCTCCAACCCCGACTCCTGCCTCAACTCCAGATTCGTCTAAATGTTGGCCAACATGACAAGCCCCCTTGGATATCTTATGGATGTCTATGGACCCCTTAAACTCCACATACTTGACTCCGCCCCCACCCTACCCCCCACATTCTAACCCCAGTAGCTGGTACCACCGCTGACATGTGCTCTCTCACAAAAACTAAGGGTCACCTTTGACTTCCCTTTCTCTCCTCTTCCAGTTCCTCAGCAAATCCTATCAGCTGTACTGTCAGAACATCAGTCTGGTCATTTCCCACCTCTCCCACGGAGTCTAAGCTCCCTGGACATCGCGGCCACCTTGCACCTGCTCTCCTCGTCCTCCTCCTGGGTCTGGTCACCACCTGAGCGATCCTTTACCATGTCCAGTGTTGCCCCATCTCACTTAGAATAAAATCTGGTGTCCTGTTGCAGCTCACATGACCTTGCAGGTCCTCAGCCTCATTTCCCACACTCTGCCCCTGGCCTGGTGCTCAGCCACATTGGCCTTCTTACCTCTCTTTCTGGGAGCGCCTGCTCACAGCCTCAGCTCAGGGCTGAGCTTCCCACCCTTACTCTTCCTTCCTACTGCTGAGACTCCTTCCCATACGTCTTCAGGCCTCTGTTCATTCACCCTCCCTGTTGCCCCATTTTGCTTTCTCCACAGCACGTGTTGTCGCCTGAGACCATAGGACTTGTCTGCTCATCCATGTTTTTGTCTCTCCCTCACTCCAGTGTAAAGGCTCTGAGACCAGGAGCTTCTGTTTCATTCAGTGCTCTGAACTCCAGCCCCAGGAACAGTGCCTGGCAGGGTGGGCACTGATGTACTGGCTGAACGAATGCCCACTGGAACGCCACCCCCCACCACACACACACACACCACCCTCCATGGTTGTGAAAGCTCTGATCTCACAGGTGGCTGAGGCCCGAAGCCCTTGGCGGGGCAGCTGGGCAGGGTGGCTAGAGCTGCCCTGTCTTGGAGTTGGGGCCTGTCTTCTTGCCTCTCACCTGGGCCACTCACAGAGGTGCAGGGCTTCCCAGCAAGAAAGACTGTTAGTAAGGGACACCTGGCTCTCTCAGACAGTGGGAACTTCAGTGTTATCCAGGGGCACCACACAGTCCAGGGAAAGGTGTAGGCTTCAGAACCAGACACAGCCGGGTTCAAGTCCTACCAGGGTAACTCATGCTGTGAGTCCCTGAGCAGGGTGGCTCGAAGGGCCTGGGCTTTGGAATCAGAGACAGTCAGGGACACAGCATCTCCTCGTACTGTCTGAGTGACTGCGGAAGCCTTCTGACCCTCACTGAACCTGGATTTTCCCAAGGAGACGGATACCCTGCCCAATTGTTGCATAAACTAAAAATGCACAAGAGTTTTTGGCCATGGCAGGCCTTGAAGCCCAGGCTTTTCTCCTCATTGGGGTTTTTCTGACAAATCCTTACCCACTGCCGGCTTCAGCTGCTTTCTGCGGTACAAGCTGACATGCCTGCTGCTACCTTGGACGGAACGGCGGCATGACCATAATCAAGACAACGCACAGAGCACCCTTTTTCTTAAGGAAACAACCGAAGCAGCAGGATTAAAAGAGCCAGATGTGCTGCAATATAAAAGCTACCTCCCTCTGAGGGAGGCAGCAGCGTGGCTAATACAGAACAGCCAATGAACCAAAGTCATTTTCATGAGGTCTTGAAATATATCATTCTACTGGCCACAGATGTAGAGTCTAAGTGGTGTCCAGCACAGGCTACCCGAGTGATGGTCAGTGACTGTCAGGGGCGAGGCCAGTCTGACATTAGCAGCAGCTGTGTTCCTCACCCCTAGTGGAGAGGGACTTTGCAGCCCCTTAGGAGGGATGCAAGACATGTCTTATCCAGAGGTGTGGCAGGAAGCTGCAGATGGAGAGAAATGGAAGACCCTGCACAATGACTGGGCTTAAAAGTTCAGTCAAGGTTACTTCTTAGGGCAAGTGGTTCTTCACTCTATTTTAATTCATGACTTATTTTAAGAATATGGTTAAAAACTATGGACTCTATCTTTTAAAAAATGCTCTAATCCACAAACACACAGAAATTTGCCTATAAGATCAAAGGGCGCATGGACCCATTGGGTACTACCACCAGGTCTTATTGAGTAAGGGAGTGGGCAGAGCTGAGAGGATCAGGGGACAGTGCAGGATTCAAAGCCTATTCAGCTAAGAGAAGCACAGCGGGAGAGATGCTGAAAGGGGGCCAGGGAACAGCTCAGAAGTCTGCAGTCCTTAACCATGTGCTCAGATGGAAAGATAAAGCTAAATGTGGCAAGAAAGCAACTCACGTGCAGGACAAGAATATATCTCCATGTGTAGCAACAGAGAAAAGAAAGTGGGTGTGGAAGGGGCTGCCCTTTTTCCTCTTTGAAAAAGTATAAAACAAAACCCAGTTAACCTGGAGTCAGCCCTGTTATCTCAGCTGGTTTCCCTCTGGTCCCCTTCCTAGCTCTTCTCCTGAGACCCAACTCCCAATCTGTAGTTTGAGGGCAAACCCTGCAAGGGCCCCTCCAAAGGAACCACAGATAAATTATGACGGTCAAGGTTCATGGAGGCAGCAAGGGAGTCTATTAGTCTCCTAAGGGAGTCTCCTAAGAAGACCAACTTAGGAGCAACAAAAGCGCCTCGAGTTGCAGAATGAATTCCCCAAACCTTTAAAAATATCCCCAAATGTATTCTGTAAGGAAAAAGGAAATTTTACTTTGAAAACAAAGTTTGGTTTTAAAAATAAACCATTTTGCTCTTTCTGGAAAAGGTGCTGACACTTTGCAGATAAGAATGAATTGCTGTCCTGCCTTTAGCTGGACATGTGAATAGAACCCAAAGAGGCCAGGGATTCCAAAAGCATATAACCTCATCAGCAAGAGGGGCTTCCTTCCTTCTGAAATCAGCATGGCTCCCAAGTATGGGCTATTAGAAATAGGCTTCTGAGGCCAAGTTTCCAGGAACACTATTCTACAGCACCTGTTTAGAAAGAAACAGGATCTGACCTGGGTGGGTGACAGGAGGAATCAGGAGCAGCAGCCCCTTAGCCTCAAAACATGTGCTTCAAACCCCCTTCAGAACGAACTGTACACTTTGGCCCATCAAATCTGCTCCCTTGAACTCAGAATATCTGTGACAAACACATTCACAGAACTCCAGGGAGACCCACACAGCATTTTACAATCTCAGGTTTACTATTGGCAACTGACAGTTTAATTTGTGTTGCCATTGTGTGTGCGTGTGTGTATGTTTAAAGACTTTGGTTGTTAAGACTCTCCTTCCTTTTCTCCCACTCATGTGTATCATGATCTTGGCTTTCACGATCAGGAAATCACATTACAATATCCAGAAGAGAAACAACAATTCCACATCTTGTGAAACAGGTTAAGAGTTTAGAAGTCAAGTGATCGTGTTCACAGGCAGAGGAACAGCAAAGCTGGTCTTCAAGATGCCTTATTTGGACACTAGCTTTTAACATGTCACTGATAGTTACTAGCCAGGCGTTTCAAAGGCAAGAAATTGTTTCCCCAAACTACCTTTGTAGGCTATTGCAGGCAAGTAACAAAATATTAAGAATGGGCCCTGGATCGTGAGTCCCCAGATGGGGCTCTGGCCCTAGCTGGGCCCTAACAGGGCAGCAAAGCTCACGAGGGACGCCTTTCCTTCCCTGGACGGCCTAAACCATCTAGCCTCCTTCCAAATCTAAGTCTAACTGACGCAGAGGGGAGCAGGAGGCTCACACACACGCCATCTGCGTGTCTTTAGGACAAATCCCCACAGGACTGGACTCACCCCCTCCTCACGGGAAGCTCCACTCAGTCCTGGCAGGACGCTCTGCCCTCACGCCTCTCATCCCCTCCCTCTGTTACATTATGATTATTCCTCTCTAGTCACAGAGGCAGGCCTGTCCCCTCTACCCAAAGCCTCAGCCCCCGACTCACCTCCTGGAAGAAGTGCCCCCACTCAGCCCCCACTCTGCTCCCACCTCACGGGTCTGTCCAGCCAGCACTGACACTTGTTTGTTTCGGCTTGTAAAATACTACGTAGTCATTTTCCTGTGGGTGTGTCTTTTCTCCTCTCTCCTCCTGTCTTGTGTCCGGCTTCCCTGCCTGGCATGGGTGGGGGTGGTTAGGACCGGGGAGGGGGCCCACAAGATGAGCAGCCCTCCTCCCAGCTGAGGGCAGAGCTGCACGGCCACAGGGAACCATCAGGCAGAGCTGCCGTTTCCCTTCCTGTCTCGTTTTGCAAAAGATGGTTTGTCACCCACGATGAGGATGCCTCTGGTAGGGATGGCTGCTTTGGGTGCAGATCTGTTCAGGGATGGTGGGCGCTGATAAGTGGGACTCTGTGTGGGGCCGTGGTGGGTGGGCACCACCTACCGTCCACGGTGACTTGGCAGGAGGACTCAGCCTGGCCGGCACTGTTCTTGGCTACACACTTGTACAAGCCTCTGTCCTCGGGCAGTGCCTTCTCGATGGAGACGGAGCACAAGGAGCCTGTGGGGAGGAGGAAGATGTGTTGAGTGAACCAGGTCTGAGCCCAACATCTGCCTGGCACGGGGAGTATCACAGTGAGTGTGCTTCACACAGGCATCCTCAGGAGCCCAGAAGTCAGAGGTCCTGCGGGAACCAACCCACTCTCCTCATCAAAGCCCACAGATAACCCAGATCCAAAATAACTGATCCCTAGATACACCCAGGGCTTCCCTGGTGGCTCAGAGGCATGGGTGGGGGTGGGTTAGGACCGGGGAGGGGGCCCACAAGATGAGCAGCCTGGCAAAGCGTCTGCCCGCAGTGCAGACCTGGGTTCGATCCCTGGGTCAGGAAGATTCCCCTGGAGAAGGAAATGGCAACCCACTCCAGTATTCTTGCCTGGAGAATCCCATGGACGGAGGAACCTGATGGGCTACAGTCCATAGGGTCGCAAAAAGTTGGACACGACTGAGCGGCTTCACTTTCACTTTCACTCTAAATAGACCCAAACCCCGCTTCCAGCGAGTTCTCTCATAGAAATACACAATAGCAAGGTAAGAAGAAGAGAGAGAAATAGCCCCTGCCCTTGGAGAGCAGTAGCACAGGACAAGGGGCAGATGGACCCAGGCCCTCGCACTGGACGTCACCAAGAGAGACAAGCTCAGGCCCCCAGACTGCGGCAGGGACAGAGGCAGGTGAGGACGCTCCGCCAGCTTACTGCGACGATTTGCGGAATGCATTCTAGAAAAGGACGTTCTGAACAAACAGGTGAGTGGAGGAGGGCAGGAGCCCCTGCCCAGCGGGGACACTGGCAGATCTGCTGGAAGGAGACAGAGGCCAGCCGGGGACTCTGGAGCTGGCTTTTCAGGAATGGTGTCTGAGCTGACGCTCCCGGCTGACAGGGGCCCTGGGCTGGGAGAGGGGCACTGCGGGGCTGCATGCCCCCACTCAGCCCCCACTCTGCTCCCACCTCACGGGTCTGTCCAGCCAGCACTGACACTTGTTTGTTTCGGCTTGTAAAATACTACGTAGTCATTTTCCTGTGGGTGTGTCTTTTCTCCTCTCTCCTCCTGTCTTGTGTCCGGCTTCCCTGCCTGGCATGGGTGGGGGTGGTTAGGACTGGGGAGGGGGCCCACAAGATGAGCAGCCCTCCTCCCAGCTGAGGGCAGAGCTGCACGGCCACAGGGAACCATCAGGCAGAGCTGCCGTTTCCCTTCCTGTCTCGTTTTGCAAAAGATGGTTTGTCACCCACGATGAGGATGCCTCTGGTAGGGATGGCTGCTTTGGGTGCAGATCTGTTCAGGGATGGTGGGCGCTGATAAGTGGGACTCTGTGTGGGGCCGTGGTGGGTGGGCACCACCTACCGTCCACGGTGACTTGGCAGGAGGACTCAGCCTGGCCGGCACTGTTCTTGGCTACACACTTGTACAAGCCTCTGTCCTCGGGCAGTGCCTTCTCGATGGAGACGGAGCACAAGGAGCCTGTGGGGAGGAGGAAGATGTGTTGAGTGAACCAGGTCTGAGCCCAACATCTGCCTGGCACGGGGAGTATCACAGTGAGTGTGCTTCACACAGGCATCCTCAGGAGCCCAGAAGTCAGAGGTCCTGCGGGAACCAACCCACTCTCCTCATCAAAGCCCACAGATAACCCAGATCCAAAATAACTGATCCCTAGATACACCCAGGGCTTCCCTGGTGGCTCAGAGGCATGGGTGGGGGTGGGTTAGGACCGGGGAGGGGGCCCACAAGATGAGCAGCCTGGCAAAGCGTCTGCCCGCAGTGCAGACCTGGGTTCGATCCCTGGGTCAGGAAGATTCCCCTGGAGAAGGAAATGGCAACCCACTCCAGTATTCTTGCCTGGAGAATCCCATGGACGGAGGAACCTGATGGGCTACAGTCCATAGGGTCGCAAAAAGTTGGACACGACTGAGCGGCTTCACTTTCACTTTCACTCTAAATAGACCCAAACCCCGCTTCCAGCGAGTTCTCTCATAGAAATACACAATAGCAAGGTAAGAAGAAGAGAGAGAAATAGCCCCTGCCCTTGGAGAGCAGTAGCACAGGACAAGGGGCAGATGGACCCAGGCCCTCGCACTGGACGTCACCAAGAGAGACAAGCTCAGGCCCCCAGACTGCGGCAGGGACAGAGGCAGGTGAGGACGCTCCGCCAGCTTACTGCGACGATTTGCGGAATGCATTCTAGAAAAGGACGTTCTGAACAAACAGGTGAGTGGAGGAGGGCAGGAGCCCCTGCCCAGCGGGGACACTGGCAGATCTGCTGGAAGGAGACAGAGGCCAGCCGGGGACTCTGGAGCTGGCTTTTCAGGAATGGTGTCTGAGCTGACGCTCCCGGCTGACAGGGGCCCTGGGCTGGGAGAGGGGCACTGCGGGGCTGCTTCCCCCAGGGGAGGGTCTGCCCTTGCCCCCGCACGCCTCTTCCGGCCTGGCTGAGGGAAGGAAGGCTCAGGTTGGGCGTACACTCAGGAGTCTGGTCCTCGCCCACCTTGGCTCTCTCACCCCAGGGCTGGCTCCTTCTCTGAGGGAGCCCTCTGGGGAGTTTCCCCGAGGGTGTGGGGAGAGGGCACCTGAGGACTGGGCCTGCTGGGCCAGGCAGAGGGGCAGCGGTGCCCTCGCCCCTGCCATAGACACACACACAAGCCCGCAGCACGGGGTCCTGCTCAAAGCCGCCCCGCTGTCGTGGCAGCTGTCATCACACGAGGAGGAGGACACGGCCAGAGCCACGCGCATCCTGCCAGCTAGAGCCACTGGCTCCGGCCACCTCCCTCTCCACACGCTGCCCGGCACAAGTCACTGGTCCTGAGCCGGCAGAGCCCTGTGCGTCCCAGGTGTGAGTGTGCCGAGGCACGACCTGTGATCGAAAAAGTACCTGCACCCCCATTAGACAGACACACAGACTTGACCAACAAATACAAGGACACTCGGAGAGAGGAAGGGTGACGTCGGTTCTGCACAGAGAATCTCACCAAGGCTGAGGGAGAAAGCGAGACAGAAGCGTTGTTTACTGCCTGGCACCTGGGTGAAGTCTTCAACAGGGAAACCTCAGTTCCACCAACTCCCTGGCGCAGGATGGCTGATCTGCACCCCCTCCTACACTCTCATTTAGACCCCATCCCTCAGCAGGGCCTCCCTGCACTCTCCTACATGGTACAGCAATGCCTCAGGGTCTCTGTCCCCTGTGGTTAGGCACGGAATTTGCAAAAACTGCCACAGAAAGGATTTAGGCTGGATTTTCAGGAATTCTGTCATGAAAGTGAGAACTATGAGGCACAGAAATCAGGGAATGAGAGAAACTATCTTCTAGAGAGAAAAGTTCCCATTCATCCGAGAGGCAGGAGCATGAGAAGATGACCTTTGGCCTCCAAACTTGAGGTTTAGAAGACACGGACCCCATCCTGCTGTTTTTCCTTAGTCTGAGGCTAAGGCCCACTCCCAACGAACCTCCTGGTCGAATCTCTGATTGTCTCCCAGCTTCAGTCCCCCAGCTGCCTTCAGCCTTAAACCAAAATGGCACAAAACAGTAGTGAGACCCCAGAAGAGGTGGAACATGTGGACAGAGCCCTCGCCCTTCACAGCGGGAGCCGGGGTGAGAGGCAAGGGGAGGGGTGGGATATCATAAAGGCAGCTTTTCCAAGCTGCTCACAGCCTAGACCCCTGGCCATGTGTGTGGGTTGGGGGAGGGCCCCGGCAGGCTTGGAGGCTGGGCTAGCCCAGATTGAAGAATCTGGTATTTCCTGTGGGACAGCTTATTCCTGACCTCCAGAAGAAAAACCGTTTCCCAGAGTTTTTTTGAGAAGCCTCAGTCTGGTGGGGAATTGTGAGAAGAAGGTGAGGGGGATGGGAAGCAGGGATCCAATGAATGGCTCAGCTAGAACCCGCCTTGGGAGAGCCCCTCAGGGTCACAGAGTCTGAAGGCCCCTTCCCACATCCTGCCAGTGTTCTGAGGGTGTGGGGAGAGGGCAGGTGGGGTGTGTGAGGTGGAGGGAGTGGCCCCAAGCCCCAGAGGCTCTGCTGAGGCTGTTCTTTGTGTCAGGGCCCCTGGCTCACCAGGACAGTGCTACTCAGCTTCGGGGCACCTCCTTGGGGACAGGGCCATCTTGAAGCACCCCCAGCCATAGATGGGCCTCTTCTACGCCCTGAGTTCGCCTCCCAAGGCCATTACGAACACGCGCCTCTCTCCCACCCTAGCTGTTGGAGGGCAGTGCCTGTGACTATTGTGAATGTTTTTCCTGAGCCTGGAATACCGTCAGTTAAAAAAAAAAATCATTCTGAGACTGACCAAGGCATATTTCTGGAACAGGTGATCTGGTAGGATATATGCCAGAAAAAGTCATGAACACTTAATCAAACATAACTGACCCTTGAAAGAGATAATATGGTTTCTAAAAGGGAAAGAAATTCTTAACTCAGAATTGTTCAAGTGGATTATGCATCCAATGAAATGGGCTGGAATACTGCCTTGCACACAGTAAATGTGGCGTAGATCCTTGTGTTTTGTGGGATGGACTTACATAGGTTTTGAAAAAGCCTTTGCAAGATCCCACACTGATGGCAATAAAAAATAAATCACCCATTGACAACACGACAAAAATGAATCCTCATTAATAGATAGAGGAGAAATGCTTGCCAGGGGAAGAAACCTGGTCTGGGGACAGAAAGTAAGGCATAAAGATGAAAGAAATTCTCAGCAGCAGCGCAGAGCTCCCTGTCTGGCCTCAGGCCTCCCAGGCCTGGGCCAAGGCCTGAGCAGCTCTGCTGCAGAAGGCCTGGTGAGGCCACCCTGCAGGCCCAAGGGCAGGCCCAGCTGCTGCAAGTGAGCACCGTCTGCCCTGTGGCTCTGGGAGATGCAGGAAAAGCAAGGACACTTCCACAGGTCCCTCCAAGAATGCAGTCAACTCAACTGACTGTCACCACACCTCTTCTGCTCTCTTGGCACTAGATGGAGTGAACATAATCACGTTCTGTGGGGCCCGTGGGCTGTGAGCCCTATTCAAGCTACAGAGTTCAGAGAAGCTCCCCCTGAAACCTATAAACAGCATCCACTAGCAGCAGGTCACAGACATGCACACCGATGGTGGGAGAGCACAAGGGTCTGTCATGGCCAAAGGCCTGGGGACCACAGTCTGGGAGTGAGGCTTGGAGGAAGTGAACCTTGATCTTAGCCGAGGTACCAGCACACAGCTCAGTGCAGTGGAGCGAGAAGGGTGCTGAGTCAGGGAGGTGGGGGTGGAGAGGATACTCAGAGCGGTGTGAAGGATGGCGAAACCCACTTAGCAACCCCCTTCTCCCTACAGACACCTCAAAATGCCAGCTTCCTTATTTCCACTGACGCCGTCACTGCAACCCAGTCATCCCAACACAGACACTCAGTGGTCCTGAACCCCCTCGTCTTCCTTACCAAACCCCTGCCCCCTCAACCCTGTTTCAACCTAGGCACCAGGTTCTGTTAACTCTGCCCTTGCTTCTTAAACCAGTCATTTCCTGTCTGTGGCCATGGCGACCTTGCTAGTCCAGGCCTCACGATGCTTCTCCCCAACCTCTTCAGGACGCCCCTTCCTTGTCTTTGGGCATAGAATCAATCAAAGCCCCTAAATCCCAGCTTTGTGTCTGTCACTCTCATTCCCAACTCTTACAGGGCTCCTACTGTCTTTAGAATTGAGTTCTTCAGCATGAAAGAGGATGGAATGGACCTCACCTCCCTCTGCAGCTTGGAGGATGCTGGCAGCTGGGAGCCGGCCTCCTCGGCTGCTGTCCACGCTCCGATCTGGGAAGCCCACACCCCCTCTCCTGCTGGGAGCTCTGCCCGCCTCGACACTTCAGATCCAGGTCCAGCCCTTTCACCACCAGCCTCTCCCTGCCGCCCAGCACTCAGCTCCCTCTCCTCCTGCTCATCACCAGCACTTGGCTGGAAGAGGTTTATCACTGTGTGCGTGTGTCCTCTCTTCCAGGTCTACTGAGAGCAGATTCACTCACACCTCTCAGAGGCCCTACTCCCTGCGGTGGGGTTTGTGGAAGTGGTCACTGACAAGGCTTTACCCCAGGCTTTCTCCTGGGTCTGTGTTTGACCTGGGCGCCTGAAGATTTGGAGAGTGAAGCGCTAGCGAAGGGACGGTGGACAGGGTGCAGCCGCTGCTCTGAGACCAAGCCCCCTCCCTACCTTGGCAAGGCAGCAGGCCCGTTTCAAGGTCGGCTTCCTCCACTGCAGTGAAAACACCAAAACTCACCAGCCCAGAGCCCACTACCAGTCTTCCAGCCTCTTGACAGCTGTTGACAGTGTCGAGGAATGAACAGCCATTATTAGCCTTTTCCCTTCACAGGCAACGCTCTCGGGGAAGTTGACCAGGGAAGGACCAGCNTAAAACTCACCAGCCCAGAGCCCACCACCAGTCTTCCAGCCCCTTGACAGCTGTTGACAGTGTCGAGGAATGAACAGCCATTATTAGCCTTTTCCCTTCACAGGCAACGCTCTCGGGGAAGTTGACCAGGGAAGGACCAGCATGCTGACATGCTAACAAGAATTATAATAACTAAGAGGTGATGGAGCAGAGTGGTCTAGGCACTGGGACTCAAGTGCCTACATTCCAAGACCAGCTTGGTTACTAATTAGCTGTGCAACCTCTGGTAAAGCCCTTAACTTCTCTGTTACGTGGGGAGTATACTGGTTACGAGGATTAAATGAGTGAAAAGAATAAGATGCCTAAGTCAGTGTCTGGCACGTGGTTTTCAATTAATGCAAGCTATTCTTATTTTTCAAAGAGGAATTACAAATATTTAGAATATTTTTAAAGGTTGGAATGGGGGCTATCTCTATAATCCTGTCCCCCCATCAAACTTCTTGTGCTGGCCTTTTAAAATCATTTCTTCTTCTTCAGCTTTGCACCTAAACTGTCCGTCTGAGGTGGTTTCTGTGGGAGGCAATACTGGAGTAGCCAGTGTAAAAGGCTCTCGGTGCCCAGCAGATATGACCCAGCCGGCACCCTGGGTATGAGCAGCCTGTGTCTAAGGGCTTGGGGGTGTGTCTGAGACCAGGGCTGAGGTATGCTTTCACTGCTTCGTCCAGTGAATTGTTTATAAGCAACTCTCGGTGGCTCTGCAGTTTCTATGCAGGTCCCAGAACAACTGTACAGCTGTGGATATTGTCCTCAGCTGTCCCAACCTCGGCTTCCCTAAGGGTGGTGCAGCCATGCCCCTCACCGTGGGCAGACCTGTGGGCCCACACCTGTCCCCAGGATGGCAGCAGCTCACTTTCCGTCCTGCTCTGAGAGGTCATCACAGGATAAGATGGGAAATACTCCTGGTCAAGGTTTTGAGTCAGTCTTATGTCTACACTTTCCAACCAGGACAGGCCGACAGAGGTGGCAGGGAAGGCTTGGCAACCTCTGCTCTGGACATCTCAGCCCCTCATGGTGATCACCCATGCCCTCTGTGTGTGGACGGCCAGAATGAGCAGAGACAGGGGAGATGGATGAGATGACTTCTGGAGGCCCCTACCTACCTGAGGATTTTCACATGGAAAAGCTATCATGTCAATACATGAACAGAAAATAAATCCTTTTCCTCTCTCTGGGCCAGTTTCCCCTTTACTCCTTCAGCAGTTAGAGTCAAAACGCTCAGCCAGCCCAGATTTGCTGTCTGAGTTGCAGAGTCAAGAGAGAAACTCCATCGTGAGCTGAGAGGGATAATGCTATCTTCAAGTACTTCATTAGGGTTTTTAAGAGGAAGGAAGGAAGCCAGATGAAGGGTGAGGGGGGGGTGGAGAGGGGTGCTGTCAGAGGACAGGAGGAGGGCAGTGCAGCCAGGGGAGTGCTTCCATCTCAGCTGATCCGGATTTGACAGGACTTGTCCTCCAGGGCCTCTGGGGTGGCCGCCCTCTATTCCCCAAGGGTGAAGTGCCGCTTCCCAGGGAGCCATGTACCCTGCCCTGCCCAGGGCCACCAGCCTCAGCCTTGAGCTCAGGCTAGACTCTATTCCAGCACTGGCCACGAGAGCGGGGTGTGNCGGATTTGACAAGACTTGTCCTCCAGGGCCTCTGGGGTGGCCGCCCTCTATTCCCCAAGGGTGAAGTGCCGCTTCCCAGGGAGCCATGTACCCTGCCCTGCCCAGGGCCACCAGCCTCAGCCTTGAGCTCAGGCTAGACTCTATTCCAGCACTGGCCACGAGAGCGGGGTGTGGGAAGTCTGCTATCCTTGGAACTCTTGTTCAGGACTGGAATTTATGAAAACATTTCAAACCAAATGGAGGGGTCAGGGAAAAGACCCTTTCACCCCCATCTCTTCTCTAGGTATAAACTGGCCCATCTGAGAATTCCAAATGCTGAAAGGCCCCAGATGGCAGGATTTATGCACCACCCCCCTTCTCTCCACAACCCAAGAATGTGAAATACCAGCAAACAAGCCTCATCCAAATTAGGAAGTGAGTGGCTCTGTCCGCCTGGCTGTTTCACCTTCAGGTTCCTTTAAACCCACAGTGTTATCAAGACTCAAGTTGTTGTTGACCTCAAATCACATCCCATCCCTGCCCTGAACCAAAAATGCTGCTTCAAAGGCAGCTCTCAGCCCCAAGCCCCCGGCCAGCCCCAGCCCTGTGCCCCCACGTCCAAGCCTGTGATTGGAGCCCTCTCTGGGCCAGAGATGGGGTATCAGCCCAGACCCAGGGCTCCTCTGAGGAGCCACGCCTGGGGGTGCCATGAGGGGGCTCTGCCAGACAGTTGCTGAGGTCTGGGAATGTGCCGTGGGACCAGACTCTCGCCTCTGACTGCCAGCAATGGAGTGTGTGCCCCAGGCCCTGGGGGGGCACTGAGCCTGTGGGTGAGGGGCGCAGAAAGCGGCCATTCCCACCCGGCTCTGGGCTATGAGCATTGCCAACAAGCAGGGCTCTGGGAGCTGACGGTGGCTAGGACAGGGTTTCCCTTCCTCCCGGCCCCAGCCATTTTACCTTCTTGGGAGAGGACGATGAACTTGGTGTTCTTGAGCGTCTTTCCATTCAGTGTCCAAGTGACGGTGGCCGAGGGGTCAGAGGACACCCGGCACTGGAGCAGCAGCTTCTGGCCCTCTGCCACATGGAGATCTTGCAGTTTCTCCTCGAAGGTCGGGGCTGTCCCCTGGCTCTCTGGTCTCTTGTCACTATCTGTGGCCCCTGCATGGCCCTTCTTGCAGTTGACATCATTCTTAACCTCCTTCTTAAGTTCTTCTTTCCCGGTGGGTTTTGGGATTTCAGCTGGCTTGGCATTGCCCAAGGGTTTAGGGGCCTCAGCTGGCTTGGTGTTATCCAAGGGTTTAGAGGTCTCAGCTGGCTTGGTGTTGCCCACAGATTTGGGGGTCTCGGCTGGCTTGGCGTTGCCCACAGATTTGGGGGTCTCAGCTGGCTTGACGTTGCTCAAGGGTTTGGGGGTCTCAGCTGGCTTGGTGTTGTCCACAGGTTTGGGGGTCTCAGCTGGCTTGACATTATCCAAGGTTTTGGGGATCTCGGCTGGCTTGACGTTAATCAAGGGTTTGGGGGTCTCGGCTGGCTTGACGTTACCCAAGGGTTTGGGGGTCTCGGCTGGCTTGACATTACCCAAGGGTTTGGGGGTCTCGGCTGGCTTGACGTTAATCAAGGGTTTGGGGGTCTCGGCTGGCTTGACGTTACCCAAGGGTTTGGGGGTCTCGGCTGGCTTGACGTTACCCAAGGGTTTGGGGGTCTCGGCTGGCTTGACGTTACCCAAGGGTTTGGGGGTCTCGGCTGGCTTGACGTTACCCAAGGGTTTGGGGGTCTCGGCTGGCTTGACGTTACCCAAGGGTTTGGGGGTCTCGGCTGGCTTGACGTTACCCAAGGGTTTGGGGGTCTCGGCTGGCTTGACGTTACCCAAGGGTTTGGGGGTCTCGGCTGGCTTGACGTTACCCAAGGGTTTGGGGGTCTCGGCTGGCTTGACGTTACCCAAGGGTTTGGGGGTCTCGGCTGGCTTGACGTTACCCAAGGGTTTGGGGGTCTCGGCTGGCTTGACGTTACCCAAGGGTTTGGGGGTCTCGGCTGGCTTGACGTTACCCAAGGGTTTGGGGAACCCTGAAGGCTGGGCATTGCCCACAGGCTTGGGACCTTCTGCTGCCTTGGCATTCAAGGCCTCAGTGTTATTGCTACCATTCTCTGTTGGTAATTTTTTCTTACTGCCCAACACCGAGCGAAAATCTGGGGTGGCAGGTTTCGGAGGGGGTACCTTCTCAGGCACAGGGGTCTTGGGAGTCCCCTTCTTGGCCAAGACAGAGCGGAAGTCCACCTGCTGGGGGCCGTGCACCTTCCTCTCCTCCTCCGACAGGGTCTTCGGCTTCACTTGCCGCTGCAGGTTGGCGCGGAAATCCATCTGCTCAGCCGGGATCTCCTTCAGGTCCTCTTCAGACAAGGTCTTGGTGCTCACCTTCTTGCCCAGGAGGTCACGGAAGTCCAGCTGCTCAGCCGGGATCTCCTTCAGGTCCTCTTCAGACAAGGTCTTGGTGCTCACCTTCTTGCCCAGGAGGTCACGGAAGTCCAGCTGCTCCACCTCCTGCTGGCGAACGGCCTCCTCCGTGTGCTGCCGCGTCTCCACGCGCCTCTTGAGCACCCCACGCACGTCCTCGCCGTCGTCTTCCGCGGGGGCACCCTGCCGTCTCGCCACCGGCCAGCCAGGCCTCAGGCTCCCGTAGCCGTCACCACCACCACCACCATCAGCACCAGCTCCTCGGCCACAGAGGCCCTCGCAGCTGGCAGGCTCCCTCCCCCTGCGACCAGTGAAGGGAAAAAGGAAAGTAGCAGGAGGAAAAGGGGCCGGGTAAGAAAGAGACGTCAGGGAGAGCAAATCCCCGAGGGAGGGAGGGAGGGCGGAGGAAAGGGGAGGCCGGGGGGCTGGCCAGGCCGTGTTTACAGAAGGGAACTTTGGTGAGAGGCGCTTGCTTGCTTAGTTGGTTTGCTACATCGGTAATGACTTCAGTAGCCTTATAAGGGTGTGTGCAAAAAAAAAAGAAAAAATTTACCCCCCCTCCTCCCCTCTTCTCCCTCCCTCATTCCCCTTCCAGTCTCTCTGTCTTGGCTCCGGCAGCCTCAGCTACAGGACACAAACAATCTGGGGTTGCCGAGCTGGGCCTGCTGAGACCAGGAGGAAGGTGGGTGTGTAGTGGCACAGGGCCTGGCCTGGCAACCCCCGGGGGACACTCACCGCAGGACCGCTCTGGCCGGGCTGCTCTGTAGCATCAGGGACACCTGGCAACTGCATTGGCCAACACGGTTCCTAAAGAATTCAAGAGATCAATACAGATCAAGGGGCTTTCTGGGCCAAGGGCCTGCCTAGTCTAGGGCAGTGGGGAGGGCAGGGCAGGCAGGAATTGGCCACAGGTTGGCTCCAGGGAAGAGGGGACCATGGACTGAGCTGTGACCCTAACACACCCACCCCAGACCTAGGTTTAGGGCAGGGCCCTCCCCGACTTTGGTCACCCTTTATCTTTCAAGCTCTTGCTTAAAAAGGAAAAAAAAAAAAATCAGCTAAGGTAGGCATCCAGAGACAGGAATACTTTTCTGTAAGTATATTATAAGAATAATACAATCGACAGTCAAGGAAGAGTAAAGACTAAATAAAGCTGCTGAGGTCTGTGATGGAGCTGCTTGGTCTAGACTGTGTGGCCCCACTAACCTTGCCCAGTGACCCCGAGTCTCATTCCATGCCCCCTTAATACTGGGGTGATCATTCCTTCTACTCACAAGGTGCCCCCATCTGCTGGGTCCCCTTCACCTGCTCGTGAAATGAAAACACCCTCTGATCCTTACCCAAGTGACCCTTTTTCTTCTTCTGGGTTCGGGATTCTTTAGCCCACTGTTAACACTGTCCATGACCAGCTGGGGAAAGGGGCTCGGGAAAGGGGCTGTACCATACCCATGCTGTGCTGGGCTTACAGCAGATCAGCCGGCAGGTCCCACAAGGCTGCCATCTGCTGGCAGGTCTGGGCTCTGACCAGCCCAAGAAGGTGCTGCTCAGACTGGGGGAAACCGTGGAGGCAGATCTGACAGTCAGAGGCGACTCTGCCTGCTAATAACCATGTTTTATGTAGCACCCTCCATCTTTCATGACTCACAGCCACTGTGTTTCTTGTCCCCACAACAGCCCGGGGAGGCTCCCAGCATTCTCGTGCCCACTGTAAAGGGAAGGAGGGGAGGCTCAGGGTTTCCAGGATGCAGTGTTGGGCTCTTGGGGTCTCCCACACATTTCCTGCACTTGTCCATGTCATGTGCACTTCAGGGGCTGGCACCTGCCCCAGGTCCCACCGTAGACCTAATCCCTCTCATATATTCCATCTCCCTTACTCATGGCAGATCTGTGAGGCGGCTGTCAGCAACTGTTTTTACAGGTGAGAAAAATGAGGCTTATAAAGGTTAAGTAACTTTGCCTGAACTCACAGGGCTGGCTAGTAGGGAAAAGGGTTGGAACCTGACTTGTAATTTTCCCATTGCACCCAACAGTGCTCTTCAGTACAAATCTATCCTGGGACACGTGTGTGTTTGTGTGTGCCTATGTGTACATGTGTATATCGACCACATGTTGATGGGATCTACCTGATGGGCACCTGTACCTGCCAGTCCATGATTGGGAACACGTGTATCTTACCCCTACATGGACAGAGAGCTGAGCGCATGTTCCTGTGGCTCTTCCAATCCACTCAAGCAATTACCTTGCTTTGCATGCTCTCCCTCCCAAGGCAGGGCCAGCTCCAGGTCAGGCACTGGCAGCCCATGGTATGGCACATGATTCTTGAGGGTCCTCGGGGTCACTATTCACTCCTCGACACTGGGAACCCGCTTGACAGACCCGCTTGGCCTTTCATGCTCCCTAACTTCTCTCATCTGCTGGGTACCTGTTGGTTACCTTCCTCAATGCTCGGGCTCTAGCGGGTGCAGATTCAAGGTTCAGGAACCCCGCTCTGGGCAGTGTGAGCGCCCAGGGTACTCCTTTGCTCCACAGACAGCACTTAGATGCCTTCTCAGCACCAGGCTCTGGGAAGGCTCAGGCCCTCAGAGCATCCTGGGAGCTCAGCACAGAAAACTACCAGGGCTTGGGTGACTCACAGAATAGCCCTGGGGGTCACTTGTGGCTGAGGCCTCGCCCCTGAGCACCCTGCATCTTCCAGGTTGCTGGCTAGTAGGGCCCACTCTGTTCCCACTTTTCTTGTAAGCACAGGGTGCAGGGTCTGGGGTGGGCATGGAGCATGAGGACAGGGTGCCCCAGGGCCATGTTTTCCAGGGCACCCTTTTTGACATCTCCTCTGCTGAGTCTCCTCCTGACACAAATAGAACATAACCCAGATGCACATTGAGGAGCAGGTGTTGACCACACGGCCATGCTTGAACCCCAGCCAAGCCCCTCAGAGGCTCTCAGCAGGCGGGTGCCCTGACCCCGGAGCTGAAGTGAGCGCTAGCTCCCCACAGGGGAAGCTGGCAAGGGCTTCTGTTGTTTTCTATTACCTGCCTTGAAGAAGGGGGTGCAGGCAGCCTGCTGCCCAACCCTTCTCCAGGCCTCATGCGGGGGCACCCAGACAGTCTGAAGGGGCGGAATTGGGAATACTGAGATCAACCCTGGGATTTCTTTGGAAGGAATGACGCTAAAGCTGAAACTCCAGTACTCTGGCCACCTCATGAGAAGAGTTGACTCATTGGAAAAGACTCTGATGCTGGGAGGGATTGGGGGCAGGAGGAGAAGGGGACGACTGAGGATGAGATGGCTGGATGGCATCACGGACTCGATGGACGTGAGTCTGAGTGAACTCTGGGAGATGGTGATGAACAGGGAGGCCTGGCGTGCTGCGATTCGTGGGGTCGCAGAGTCGGACACGACTGAGCGACTGAACTGAACTGAAAAGCAGTCCCACTAAAGAGATCATCTCTTGGCATGATCTGGGGGTCACTATTTCTACAGCCACACACCGAAATCTCTGCTAGACTCTTTTCTTTTAACTTTGTATTTTGTATTTGAGTATAGACAATTAACAACATTGTCATAGTTTCAGGTGGACAGCAAAGGGACTCAGCTATACATATACATGTGTCCCTTCTCCCCCAAACTCCCATCCCCTCCCATCCAGTCTGCCACATAGCATTGAGCCAACTTCCCTGTGCTATACAGTGGGTCCTTGTTGGTTATCCATTTTAAATATTTGGCTAGACTTTTAAGGCAAATCATGGGTTTATGTGGAAAGGTCAGAGAGGCAGGTTACCTGGGACCCACATCCCAGATAACCTAACCAGCTGATCAGCTTCTTGGGGGCTCTTTGGTGTCGGCACAGACTCCGTTACAAAGTCAGACCTGAGCCTGAGGCCCCAACCCCATGCCCAGCCCAGGGGCTGCCACAGAGGTATGGGGCTGTAACTCTGTAAGTGACACCTTTTGCACCCAACAGAATCCACTGTGTTCCCTATCTCCTAAGCTCTGAGTCAGAAGCCCACTCTCTGGTTACAAAATCTTGGACCCTGCCCCACATTGAATAACCCACCCCTGGAATGGACTCTATATATGCAAAATTAAAGAACTAATTTCCTGGCAAGTATCAATCTTTCAAATATTTCAGCTAGAATTTGGAGCTGATTTTTGGACATTTCCCCCTTTAGTTCAGGAGAACTAGGGAAGGGAAGGTAGGAGTCAGCCGCCCATATGTGCCCCCAGCTCCCGCAGCGACAGACAGCACCTGTCCCACCCCCGCCCTCAGCCCGGCTTCCTCCCAGTCTCTGTCCTTGAAAGGCATTCTGTCCCGGGTACAGGTCTGATTTCTCTCTAGGTCTGGGTCTGAGAAAAGTCAGAGGAGCCCCTGGCAGGCCTGGCACACACTCCCCAGGGCAATTTTCCATGGACTTGCCTCCTTACTGGGGAAAAAGCCAAGGCCAGGGAGCAGCCTCCCGAAGGAATGAGGAGGCTGGACTCAGGGGAGGGAAGAGGGGTGAGGGACGCATGTTTGGGGACTCCAGTGTGACGTCCTGTCCCAGGTTTCCCAAGTTCTCAGTGTGCTGAAACAAAGAATGGAGGAGCATCTGATTTAAAGACAGAGCCAAGGGTTCCAGTCTGGGCTCTGCTACTCACCTTTGGGTGGCCATGACCTTGAGGCCTCAGCTTCCCCCATTATTAAACAAGGAGGCGGTTCAATAACTTCTGAAGTCCCTTCCAGCTAAGACAGAGTAAGTTTTATGACTGTCCCCAGCTGAGCCCAGACAGTCTGCCTGCCGACCTCCTGGTGCAACCCTCCACTCTGGCCTGGCAGGCTTCCCACAGCCTTGCTTTGCTCTTTCTTACCCTCTCACACTCAGTCTATCCAAGGAGACTTGCCTCATTTGCCTCAAAATCCCACAAAAAACTCATCTCTTCTAGGATGTCTAGCTTGAGTACACGAGTACTGTCTCAAAGCATTGTTCCTTTCATACAGACAAGCTCTATTCTAACACAGAATCAGTTTCCATTATTTGCACTGGCCAAGAGAAAGAAACTATTTTCTATTTTGGAGGCAGATTGGTCTCCCTGATAATAACTGGTTCAGGAACAAGGCTAAGGCCATCCGTGTGTTCTGAGCATATTGCTGATGGTGATAGGATAATCAATTGGCCCACAACCATCTCATCAGCTGCTATGGATGTGATATTACCTCAGGTGAGGTTTGCTGAGCCTTGCCAGCTAAGGAGAATTTCCTAGCAGATCCAAAGATGCCTAAGAAGTAATAAGTGGCTATTTTACTAAAACTCACCAAATATTGGGATGGTTTGTTATGCAGCAAAAGCTAACAATTCAAGTATAAAGCACACACTCAGAAAGGACCCAAGTAGATGGAGCACATGCTAGGTTTTGTCCTTATTTAGAACAATGCTCCATCATGGCAGTAGCTTTGGCATATGGTTACAGAGCCCGTCTGTAGCTCAGAGCCCTGAACACCGTGGGCTCAGTACAGGGAAATGACTGATCCAGGAGAGCAAGCCTCTTGTAAAGAGGCCAGGCCCCTGAGCCAGAGCAGTCCAGCCATCTTCAGGATGTGGCAAATCTGTTTGCAGAGTCATGGTACAGACAAGTGCTCTTTTTCAGTGCTAATACCAACCCTAGGGGCTGGTGTTCTGTCCCCATCAACCCAGGGTGGACATGGAGTTTCAAGAATTAGAGCATTTTAAAGGTGGAAAAATATTTCTGGATCACATCCATTTAACAAATAGCTACCAAATGCCAACTATGGGCAGACAATGTTCTAGGCACTGGGGACACAGCAACGTGCCTTCATGGAGCTTACCTTCCCATGTTCCCTAGAAAGACCTTGAAAGGGAGGAGAAATGAATGGGGACAGTTAATGTCCCTGTAGTGGTTTTAAATGTCTACAAACTCTTTGATACTCCTCTTTCCAAGAGGAGAACTTAAGTCCCCTTTGCTTGAATATGGGCTGTACTTACTGACTCACCCCTCATGGATAGAATGTGGCAGAAGTAATGACTGCCGAAGATCGGTCACAGGAGAGTGAAACTAGCTGTCTCCCTTGGACCACCAGCTCTGGGGAAGCCAGCTGCCGTGCCATGAAGACGCTCAAACAGCCCTAGGGAGAGGTCCACACGGCCAGGAGCTGAGGCCTCCTGCCGACAGCCTTGGGAGCGACTGAGCCGTCATAGATGTGGACCCTCAAGCCTCAGTCGAGTCTTCAGAGACAGTAGCCCCTGCTGACATCTTCATTGCAACCTAGTATAAAAGCCTGAGGCAAAACTCATACATACTGTGAGAATATTATTGCTGTCTCAAGCAATATGGGGGTGAAAGATAACAAATAAATTCCCTTCATGGGACTTCCCAGGTGGCAATAGTGGTAAAAAACCCTGCCTGCCAATGCAGGAGACATCAGAGACCAGAGTTTGATCCCTGGGTCAGGAAGATCCCCTGGAGGAGGAAATGGCAACTCATTCCAGTATTCTTGCCTGGAAAATCCCATGGACAGAGGAGCCTGGCGGGCTACAGTCCACGGCATCACAAAGAGTCAGACGTGACTGAAGCAACTTGGCACAGCATACTGCCTTCACAATAGATAACGCTGCTTTCCCAGTTTTAACCCATCTTCCTCACTCATATTCTTCCTATACCAAATAATGGGGGGAACAAAGCCAGGATGTAATAAGATGGAGGACTCGGGAATTGCGCTCAGAAGGGAAGGCTCTTAATAAACCTCTGCTGTCCTGAGGTGGAAGAACGAAAGCCCGTCAGTAGCCCCGCGCCCGCCCTTTCTTCTCCCTGAAGCCCAGCCCCGCGTTCTTCTGCGGCTCCTCTGGCTTCCCAGTCCCAAGTAGCGACTTTGCCAGGAGGTAGGGACTGGGGTGGGCAGGGGTTAGACGAAATCAGCAGGGCATGCAGACTCACTTGAGCAGGATCTCATACTGGCCGGCGTGCCAGGGCTGCACGTTTTTCAGAACCAGGGTGAACACGTCCTCATTCTGTAGCACCTCGAAGTGGCCAGTGTTTCTGGAGAGGGCTTTGCCATCTCGGAGCCAGTGCACAGTGGGGAAGGGGTCGCCGGCTATGGCACAGGAGATAAGGACACTCTGGCCCAGGCAGGCAGTCACCGAGCGGGGCTTGCTGATGAACCAAGGCTGGGTGCCATCCTGCGGCTCTGAAGGTAGCAGAGGGTTGAGTTAGAGAGGAAGGCCTTTCAGCCGAGAGCATCCACCTAACTCTCCCAGGTGGTGAAGGTCAGGAGACAGCATGTTACCCAAAGAACAGCTTATCCAGAAGTGACTCTTATTGAACATTCAGGGAGAGCACCTCCTTCTCATGCCACATCTCTCTTGGTTGCTTCTCAGAGGGCAAAATTAACATGAACTTGTAGCAAGGGGAGGTCACCTAGAACGTACGGGGCACTGGGCTAGGTAACAGTGATCTGTATGATGAAGAGATGTCACTTGCTTGTGTGTGCTTACCTTGTCTCTCCTCTTAAATATGGGTTCTCTAAAGGCAAGGGCCCTCATAGGCCCTCACCTCCAAAGCTGTCACTGCCAAACTGTTAGTGCATTAGGAGATTTCTCTCCTAGCACTCTACGCAGCTGCTCACCAGTAATCCAGGGAGAGCAGGGGCTTCCAAAGGCAGGGAAGGGTGGCCCCATTCAGCCAGAGCCTCAGATGGAGGATGGGGAGCTGGCCACTGGGGCTGGGATGGAATCAAGGGAACACAGGAGATGGTAACAAAGTAGGCCCACATGGTTTCCTCACCTCCAGATCGTCCTTGGAGAGACCGTAACCACATAGTTACCCCGTCCCTGGCCCGCTTCTGGCACCAGGTCGCGGGGCAGCCTCACCTTGCACGGTGAGCATGGCCTGTGTGCGGACCTCTCCTGCGCTGTTCCAGGCCTCACAGGTGTAAGTGCCCGTGTCCTCCGGGAATACTTCCTGGATACACAGGCTGTGCTGATTGCCTCTCTGTTCAAAGTGGAAGTCCTCGGACTCCTGGATCTCAGTCCCGTCGTGAAGCCAGGTGACCTCCGGGGGCGGGTTCCCTGAGAGGAGCAGCAGGGGGGCCGGTCAGAGAGGCGCTTCCCTGGGCTGTGGGCAACTCTGCTTAGTGCCGTGACACTGCATTGCTTCAGTCTTCCCATCCACAAATATTCTAACCCTACCTACCTCACAGGTTTACTGGGAGGGTTAAATAAATTAATACCACCCCCTTAGCAGCCCACTAGAAAAGCAGATTAGAGCAGCACCTGTCACAAAGAAAGTACTCAATACGTGTTCATTATAATTACTTAACAAATTTGGGGAAACCAGAAAGAATCCAGAAGTGGAAAAAAATAATGTTTTCAGAGATAAAAAACATACTGGTAGAAAAGCTTTTAAAATCAGAATTCAGACTGATAATGCTGAGTGGTAGCTGAATCGGTGGGTTCCAGCTTATTTCCTGCCCCGCACACCTCACACAGGCCTTCACAGAAATTCCCTTGTCAGTTTTCACCAAGGAAAGGCTCCGTTAGCACTTCATTTTGGTACCATACAAATGTCCAAGGGTGAAGACGGGGGTCAGGCTTTCCAGACCCAGCTCTTGGTGGATAGCATTTTCAGTTTTTGCTAGTCTACTTCCCTGGGGGTAGCTTCTAGCAATTTTTCAGTTCAGTTCAGTCGCTCAGTCGTGTCCGACTCTTTGCGACCCCATGAATCGCAGCACGCCAGGCCTCCCTGTCCATCACCAACTCCTGGAGCCCACTCAGACTCACGTTTAGCGAGTCAGTGATGCCATCCAGCTATCTCATCCTCTGTCATCCCCTTCTCCTCCTGCCCCCAATCCCTCCCAGCATCAGAGTCTTTTCCAATGAGTCAACTCTTCGCATGAGGTGACCAAAGTACTGGAGTTTCAGCTTTAGCATCATTCCCTCCAAAGAAATCCCAGGGCTGATCTCTTTCAGAATGGACTGGTTGGATCTCCTTGCAGTCCAAGGGACTCTCAAGAGTCTTCTCCAACACCACAGTTCAAAAGCATCAATTCTTTAGCGCTCAGCCTTCTTCACAGTCCAACTCTCACATCCATACATAACCACAGGAAAAACCATAGCCTTGACTAGACAGATCTTAGTCGGCAAAGTAATGTCTCTGCTTTTGAATATACTATCTAGGTTGGTCATAACTTTTCTTCCAAGGAGTAAGCATCTTTTAATTTCATGGCTGCAATCACCATCTGTAGTGATTTTGGAGCCCCCAAAAATAGTCTGACACTGTTTCCACTGTTTCCCCATCTATTTCCAATGAAGTGATGGGACTGGATGCCATGATCTTCGTTTTCTGAATGTTGAGCTTTAAGCCAACTTTTTCACTCTCCTCTTTCACTTTCATCAAGAGGCTTTTGAATTCCTCTTCACTTTCTGCCATAAGGGTGGTGTCATTTGCATATCTGAGGTTATTGATATTTCTCCCAGCAATCTTGATTCCAGCTTGTGCTTCTTCCAGCCCAGTGTTTCTCATGATGTACTCTGCATATAAGTTAAATAAGCAGGGTGACAATATACAGCCTTGATGTACTCCTTTTCCTATTTGGAACCAGTCTGTTGTTCCATGTCCAGTTCTAACTGTTGCTTCCTGACCTACATACAGATTTCTCAAGAGGCAGGTTTTAGGGGGGCATAAAACAACAGCCACCTGTGAGGTTTCCTCTGTGGTAAGAGCTGAGCCATGGTGTTCTGCTTCCAGGGGAGCAAGACCCTGGGAATAGCTGCATGGTGTCAGGTTCTTTCAAGGACAGTAAAGACCACCACCTGCCTCACTGGGGTAGCCAACCCTGTGTCTGGAGGCCAGGGGGCCTCTGATTTCTAAACTTGAGGAGTGTGTGCAGGGGAGGGGCCCCAGCCTCTGCCTGTATTATCCAGGGACTGCCTCCAGCCTTCGGGAGCAGGGAGTTCACCCTGAGACCGCAGGTTCTCTCCCAGCTCATCCTTATCGCCTTTGCTCCAAAGAAACTGAAAACCAGAGAGGACCTCCAGGCTGTCAACAGGACTTATCAGAGACCAGCACAAGTTTATGTCATTAAGACTGTGCCAGGAGATTCCCCAGGCTTCGCTTGCTGGCGCCCAGCAAGGACTGTGACGTTTTCCACTGGGCTGCTCACCCCATGCTCTTGTCACCCCATCCCTATGTGAGAAGGCTTCTGTCCCATTTTCTCACCGTAACATTTGAACACAGCAACTATCTTTCGAGAGTCTGGGAGTTCTCACATCATCTGGTTTTGGACCACTGTTCACAGTCTCCAGTTACACTGGCCACACTATGTTTTCAATTAATCCCCCACCTCTCTAGCATGGCCATCTTTTCCCCCTGAACCGCTTAACCTCGAGTCCAGAAAATCCTTCCCGGAGAAAACAGAAACGAGGGGCCAAGAGGCTTCATTTCCTCAGGTCCGTTGACTGACAGTTCCAGGCTGGTGTTCTGACAGATGAGTGAGCTGAGCAGGATGTCGGGAGGCAGTGCCCATGTTGCAACCATGCCCATTTTCATGCATGCCCAGAGGCGAGAGGCGCGGGGACAGACCTGATACGCGGACTGTCATGGTGACCTGGCTCCCGTCCATGACTTGGAGGTCAGAGAGGCCCTGCAGGAAGAGGGGCGCGGCGGGCTTGCTGGGGGCCGCAGGCAGGAGGCACTCGCTCTTCTCCTCACTCTTCTTCTCTGTGTGGCAAACAGAATGTGGGGTGAACACCCACTCATTCATTCCACAGACACGGACTAAAGAGGCACTCAGCACGCGAACGTGCTGGGGCTCAAGTTCCCGCCAGAAACCGACTACGGCCAGATAAGGGGTGTGGGAGGCCCAGGAGACCCCTCGGAACAAGGCGTGGCCGATTCCCTGCGTGGCACGACAGCGCTCTTGCCTCCTAGCAGGGAAGGACGAGGCCTCTGGAGGGCCATGTCTAAGCTAGGTTCTGGGTCCCCAGGAGCACTTCCAGGGGGTGGAAGCGTTGGCTCCCCACCACCTGGGGGAGAGCCAACGCTTGGCATCCTATGAGATTTTCACCCCTTAAATTTTATTTACTCATTTGAATAAGTGACACATTCATATGGCATAAAGCTCAAAAGGTACAAAGAGTATGTGTACAGTCTCCCTTCTACCCCGGTCCTCTGGCCAAATGTCTCTCCCCAGAAGCAACCAATTTCCAGTTTCTTGTTCATCGTGCCAATTATGGTCCATGTGTATAACACACAATAGCACGTAGGTATACACTTTTATTTTTCTTCTCTTAAAAGACTGATAGCAAACTATACACAATGATTGGCACCTTGCTTTTTCATCTAACAATACAGTCATCCCTTGGTATCTGCAGGGGATTGGTTCCAGGACCTCTTGCTGATATCAAAATCTGCAGCTGCTCAAGTTCCTTATATAAAAAAAAAAATAGCATAATATTTGCATATAACTTCCTCCTATATACTTTAAAATCCTCCTATATACTTTGAAATCACCACTTGATTACTTATAACACCTAATACAATGTAAGCACTATATAAATAGTTGCCAGCATGGCAAATTCAAGTTATGCTTTTTGAAACTTTCCGGAATTTTTTTTTCTCAAATATTTTTGATATGCGGTTGTTTGAATCTACAGATGCAGAACCCGCAGGGACACAGGTAGGACTGGATATCTAGATGTCTCTCATAAAACAGAACTGGAGAGCTTCTTCATCGTTTTCTGTGACTGCATGGTGCTCCATTACCATCTCCTGAGATTTTTAAGCACTTCAAGAAAGTCAAAGACACTGCATCATTAGAATGACTAAAATTAAAGACTGATCATCCTAAGGACCCTGCTGGCGAGGATGTGGCACAACCAGAACTCTCCTACACTGCTGGTATAAGTGCAAAATAGTTCAGACCCTTCTGAACACAATCTGACAGTTTCTTAAAAAGTTAATCACTTAGCACATGATCCATTCTTTCTATTCCTGGGTATTTACACAAGAGCAATGAAAGCACTTGTCCAGACAAAGACTTGTACACAAACATTCATAGCAGCTCTCTTCCCAATGGTTCCAAACTGGAAAAAACCCAAATGCGCATCAACAAGTGAATGAATAAATACACTACGATGTATCTATACCAGTGGAATACTACTCAGCGGTAACAGAAACACTACAACAAAGACAAATCTCACCAACATTACCCTGAACGAAAGAAAGCAGACCAAGAAAGTACACTGGATGATTCCATTTACATAAAATTCTAGAAAAAGCAAAATATAGCGACAGGTTTTGGGGGGCAGGGATTGGGGGATAGATTGTGAAGTGGCATAAGAAAACATTTGCAGTGATGAGATGTTCATTTCTTAAAATCATGGTGAAGGTTTCATGCATAAAGTTTCAAAGTAAATACCATAAACATATGCAGTTTGTTGTACAGCCAAAATGGGGAGAGTATCTCTCTGGGAGAGGGAAAGAGTGCTCCAGCTAGCCAGACAGAAACTAGAACAATTCTCTGGGTTCAGGGCTGGCCCACTCACCCCCATTCTGTTCTCTGGGGGAGGTAGGGTAGTAAACAGGCTTTCCTTCATTCTCAGAATCCTCCCTAAGCTGGGCTCTGACCTGCCTCATGAGAGCCAAAGGGAAAGGGGTAGCGGAGAGGTGAGCTGGTGTCTGTTTCCCACAGCTCCCAGCTGCTCAGCCTCTGATCCTGACCTTCATCCTGTGAGCCACACGGTTCTGATCTT
>SJYT01030596.1:517161-586481 GCA_006410635.1 Cephalophus harveyi
TTCTGATCTTCAATAATTCTTTTTCAGTCTTTTTGCTTTTGTCTTGGTTGGGGGCGGGGGGCGGGTCTGGAGTGGGCAGGGGTAGAGACAAAGAAGGCTATGGTATCTCTAAGGTAAACTAAGTTTGGGGGCAGGGGGACTGTGGTATTTTGAGTTCTTTTTAGCCCAGAGCCACACAAACCAGATCTTCTCCTGGAAGCCTGTAGCCATGACAATACACTTCTAGGCTGATTTACATACCTGGGAAAGGCCTAACTCCAAACTGGCCACTAAATGAAAACAAAATATGGCATACTCAGAACATGCCCTGCACAGCCTCTGAGGCTGAGGGTGGGAGAGGCTGGGGAGACCAGGGAGGTGGGAGGACAAGTTCCCCCAAGGCAGGTGCTGTGTGAAGGGCGTGGAGCCAGAGCGCAGGGGGCACAGGACCCTCGCCCTGGCATCATTCCTCTGACAGGGGCAGCCAGGCACCCTTGGCAGAAGGCCCAAGCGGTGGGCTCGAGGGACCCAATATTGGGAATGCTTAGATCTCCCTGGGCAAGCAGGCTGCCTCGGGAGAGTTGAGGAATTTCCTCTCGCACAGAACGAGAAGGCTCAAGGACAAAATGTTTTCGCCTGTCCAGACCCCTCCCAGTTCCCGCCTCTCCACTGTCTTGGCCAGAGTCCCAGCTTCACAGAGCTCCCTGCAGACGGACTCTCATCCCCAGATGCTTCGGGAACATCAAAACCTCCAGCTCCCTTTCCTGCAAGCAGTTGACAGCTCCTCCTTGACCCCTCCATGTGTTAGGTCTTCCTACCACTCAGTTTCCAGGCCTGGGGCTTTGGCAAAGCCAAGCCACCCTACGGGTCTCAGTAAGTGCAACTAAATGCCCATCTGCACCTCCCTGCCCTGACAGGGTGTCCTGGGCACTGCTTCCCACGTGACAGCTCACTGGTTCTCTGAAAGCCACTGAAATGTAGGATCTGAGGCTGGGACTTGGTCTTGGGCAAGGCACGCTCTCTTTCTAAAGCTTGACTTCCTCAACTGTATTTAGGGGAATAACAGTACTATTACAGGACCTGGGGGGTTTAAAGAGATAATATAGGAAAGTACTTTCTCCAGCCACCCATCATCTACGTTCACAGGTGTGTGAGGCTGGCATGAGTGCTCACTCACACCTACCTCTTGGGCTTAATTACCTGGTGGGTTTATCAGCAGCAGAACAACAAATGGAGCCTCACCCCAGGATTAAATATTCTCATTTTTATGTCGCCTAAGGGAAATACTGTTAAGAATACAAATATGTTGCTTAAAAATATGGATATATCTAAAGAGAAGGAAATGGCAACCCACTCCAGTACTCTTGCCTGGAGAATCCCATGGACGGAAGAGCCTGGTGGGCAACAGTCCATGGGGTCATAAAGAGTTGAACACGACTGAGCAACTTCACTTCACTTCACTTCACTTAAAGTGAATCTAAATTTTGAGAACAAAATTTCACTGCACTCCTTCAGAGAGAGATGAGTGACAGTGTCTGAATCTGTGGAAACTGCCCCAGGCAGGCATTTAGTTCCAATGTCACCCATCATCTCTGACTCTGTTGTTGCTTCCCCAGCAAAAGCCCCACAGCAAGAACAAAGAGCAGGGGGAAGTGACAGGGAGTAAATGTGCAGCATGAACCTGTTCTCAAGCCTGCCGTTCAGGGTCACGTGGGACTAGAGCCACAGAGAGCCGGGCTCAGCCCCAGTCACCGCCCCAGAGTCTTCACAGAATGAGAAAAACAACCAAACCTCCCCTACAAACACCCTCTGGGCTCAGATCCTGGAGCCAATGAGGATGTCAGTTTTAGGACAAGCAGCTTCCTTAGGCAACCCCAGAAAAGCAGCCCTAACTTGAATCCTGAAACCCCAGTCCCAAGCCTACCACCCAACTTTACTGGAGAGAGGCTGGGATGTGCTCAGGGGAAGTAAGGTATCCAAGGTCCCCGAGCCAGTGACAGGCAGACTGAGAGCTCAAACCCAGGCCTCCTGACCATGAGGCCAGGGGTTCTGAGATTGTCTTTTCCAAGGGAGCCAGTCGCCTGCAGGGATGGCCATGCTGGACTCCCCATGAGGACAGATGTGCTGTGTGGACCCCCATTCTAGACACCTGACAAGGGAGAAAAGCTAACATGGAGCAGGGAAAGTCAGAGCAAAGGGCGAGGTGTGTGTCTGTCATTTAATTCCAAGGCCATACACAACTTATCCTGGCTCACCTGTGGCCGATAGATCACATATCAGTTTATGCTCCCTCTTGCATGGACTTAGATACAGTAAGAAGAGACAGATGGAAATGGGTGTTGTGAGCTCCTAGCTCGAGCTGTGTGATCTGAAGCAAGTCCCCCAAGCTAAGCCTCAGTGTTCTCTTCTCTAAACTGATAAGAATACAGTTATCATCAGTTACTGACATCCTGCCCAAGTGATAAGGGTAATGCACACATCATTAGTATAATGCATGATAAATACTGCCGGATTTTCAGATGATTCAAAGAAATGACATATATAAAACAGCTAAAGAATATCTGGCACATAATAAGTACAAGAATAAATGTTTTGTGCCTTTCCTAATCTGACTGTTTTTGGTTAGGCAAACTCAATCTGACAATAACTATTGATACGATGAGAAATGATACAATATGGTGTCCTCCCAAACCAGGGTATTCACATATAATTGGTCAGAGATCTGAAAGGTCTCAGCTGCCACTGAGATAACATAACAATGCCTTACAAAGGTCAGCACTTAACGATTCTAAAGGATATCCGCAGCTCTCAGTTTATGTTCCACACCCTCTGAAGTCGGGAAGAATGTAGCCTCATTTTACAGCAGAATGAGCTGGGACTCAGAGAAGGAAGCTGGCAGAAGAGCTGACATGGCCAATGGGGTCCTGGTATGGGTGCTCCCTTCCTGACCTGAGAACAAAGGCCAGTCAGCTAGATGCCGCTGGGAGCTCTCTCCTTGCGCTCTTGCCCAGAGTAGCTGGTTCTCCCAGAGATGTCTCTCCTGGAGTCCCGGTTTACTGTCACCTGGCGCAGTCCTGGTTTCAGGCAGGGTAGGTGGACCAGGGTCTGAGGGAAGAGGCCCCCGGGGGCCACAGCACCTCAGGCAACCTGAACCTTTTTCATTTGGGGAGGGCAGACTCCGGCTGTGTACACCAAGGGAGGAGGTCCCTGGGACGCAGTGGCAGACTTGCAACCCAGCTCAAATGGGGCCGGATTAAATATAGCCCAGGTCCCCCCCCACAGCTGTGCTTCCTCTGGTCTGCTGAGACCAGGCCCCCAGGGCCCTTTCTCTTTGGAATCTAGGGTGGGCTGAGCCTCCTTGATTTATTGGCCTAGGACTAAATTTCTGAAGTGAACTTGTCTGTTGCTTAGGTACTTGGTCAAGTAGCCAATGGCCCTCCACTCACTCACTGGCTGTCTCTGCCATTAAACTGGGTAGCCGGGTATTGGGGGTTCTGTTCCACATTGAGAGAAGGGAAAAGGAACAGGATTGTCCTCTGGTGGGAAAGACAAGAACTGAGATGAAGAACAGCTATAAGCAGTGCACATGCTCGGTCACATTCAACTCTATGCGGCCCCGTGGACCGGAGCCAGTCAGGCTCCTCTGTCCATGGGATTCTCCAGGTAAGAATACTGGGGTGGGTAGCCATTCCCTTCTCCAGGCAATCTTCCCAACCCAGGGATCGAACCTGGGTCTCCTGCACTGCAGGCAGATTCTTTACTGTCTGACCCACCAGGGAACCCCAAAAGCAGTTTATTGACAAGTAAAAAATGATGTCATGTAGATTAAACTATAGCAGGACTTAGGAAAGGGATAGAGGAACAAGAGGAGAGAAGAGAGAAGCAGGGAGAAGAAAGGAACATGGAGAGAGAGAAAAGGAAGGAGAGAGACAAAGACAGACAGAGAGAGAGACCACTCTTTGAGCCTATATAGACCCTCCAGAGCTTCCCTAGTAGCTCAGCTGGTAAAGAATCTGCCTGCAATGCAGGAGACCCCGGGGGGATTCCTGGGTTGGGAAGATCCCCTGGAGAAGGGATAGGCTACCCACTCCAGTATTCTTGGGCTTCCCTGGTGGCTCAGATGGTAAAGAAATGGTCTGCAATGTGGGAGACCTGGGTTCGATCCCTAGCTTGGGAAGACCTTCTGGAGGAGGGCATGGCAACCCACTCCAGTATTCTTGCCTGGAGAATCTCCATGGACAGAGGAGTCTGGCAGGCTAAAGTCCAGGGGGTCGCAAAGAGTCAGACACGACTGAGTGACTAAGCACAACACACACCCTCCAAGTTTTCCCTCCTTGGCCATTTATGCTCTGTTTTGACTCATCAGAAACTGTTTCTGAAGACAGTCCCTAGTCATGAACTTAAACATAAACTCTTGCTCTGGGGAAGCAAAAGTATCAAACAAATGGCTTCTCAGAGACCCAGAGCAGCAGAAAGAGCATGTGGGCTGAGGCAACTGGAGGCCCAGAGGGGCTGCCTGTGAGCTGGCCTATTGTGGCTGCTGACTTGACGTCTGAGCGTCGGTTTCCTCATCTGCAGAATGGAGTTCATTCAAAAGTAGAGCAAGGAGTCCTTACGGGAATTAAACAAAACAAACTGGCTTTAACTGATTAGATCGTTTATCAAAACAATGTTCCTCATTAAAAATGATAACTGATGGTCTCTTTTCAACACTTACAGGAACTGATATAATCCCAATAATAGGTTTTGAAAAGCTCTTATTTAGAGGAAGTTAAGCATCCACACAACAGGTGCTATTTGCTACTTTTCTCACTAATTCTCATACAATAACTAGTATATTATGCAGATGACATCACCCTTACGGCAGGAAGCGAAGAGGCACTAAAGAGCCTCTTGATGAAAGTGAAGAGCAGAGCGAAAAAGTTGGCTTAAAATTTAACATTCAGAAAACTAAGATCATGGCATCCAGTCCTATCCCTTCATGGCAAATAGATGGGGAAACAATTTAAACAGTGACAGACTTTATTTTCTTGGGCTCCAAAATCACTGTAGATGGTGACAGCAGCCATGAAATTAAAAGACACTTGCTCCTTGGAAGCAAAGCTATGACAAACCTAGACAGTGCATTAAAAAGCAGAGACATTACTTTGCCGACAAAGGCCTAGATAGTCAAAGCTATGGTTTTTCCAGTAGTCATATATGGATGTGAGAGTTGGACCATAAAGAAAGCTGAGTGCTAAAGAATCGATGCTTTTGAACTGTGGTGTTGGAGAAGACTCTTGAGAGTCCCTTGGACTGCAAGGAGATCAAATCAATCAATCCTAAAGGAAATCAATCTTAAATAATCATTGGAAGGACTGATGCTGAAACTGAAGCTCCAATACTTTGGCACCTGATGCAAAGAGCTGACTCATTAGAAAAGACCCTGATGCTGGGAAAGATTGAAGGCCGGAGGAGAAGGGGGTGACAGAGGATGAGATGGTTGGATGGCATTACCTACTCAATGGATATGAGTTTGAGCAAGCTCTGGGAGATGGTGAAGGACAGGAAAGCCTGGTGTGCTGCAGTTCATGAGGTTGCAGGGAGTCAGACACAACTGAGCGACTGAACAACAACCACAACTGGTATACACTTGCTCATCAAACCCGGAGGCACGAGCAAGGCCTTGGGCTTTCTTGGGCTTGAAAATTAAGAAGCTACTACAGCTTTGTTACAGTGCTGCTGTGGATCCAAGTGTCTTCTTTTGTCCGGCAATCATTCGCCTGTCCTTCCCTTCTGAATCCTTCCTCACTTTACATGGGTTTAGCAAGAAAAACACTTCCGAATTTCTCCTTAGACACTCTCTTGGAAGTTTTTTCTACCTGTCAACTTTTACAAGCTAAGTTACTGCTCCTAAAGTGCCCCATGTTTATGGACTGAATTCGCATTAAATGTACATGATAGTTTGCCTTGAAAATGGCTCTTGGAAGGCTCCCAGCTCATTCAAAACTTGGGTCAGATTAAAATAAAAAATTAAGAATGTCACCTTTAAAGTGTTTAAACAGATGATGACACCAATATGAAACAGACAGAATTCTCTACTATCTAAAGAACTCCCCAGGGCTCCCCCTAAGAGGGCCACTGCCTGTCACAGTTTTTACTAAGTCCTGCTGTCAGAGCCTCAGGCCCTGTCTGTCAGTAGTTTCCCTGCTCTGACACCAGCGTCCCTGGATCCACAGGCTGTCACCAAATAAACATGGACATGGAAGGGCCCTCCCCTACTTCCTACATCCCCTGCCCCTTCTCAGGTGTGCCGACACATGGGCCTCCTGAAGATGCAGTTAGGGAGAGGGAAAATTATTGCCTTCATCTCTGAGCTACTAAAGATTTTCCTTAAGTTTCGAAACAGAAATATTTTGTTTAGTCATAAAAATGCAAAACATCTTTCCAACAGCAAATCCAATTCACTCCGCACACTGTTTTACTATTCACCCTGTTACACTATGGACGTTCAGTGAATCACCAATGAAAGACAGTTCCAGAAGCACGCTTGTCCCTCCTTCCTTGATGTGGTGCTCAAAATCCAGCAGGGTCCAGGAGTCCCAGTCTGGCCTCCTCCTTTCCCTAAGCTCCAGGACTGTTGACTCAAGGGCTCATCAGGGTTACCTTTGCCCAACCGTTCTCCATCAGCAGGGCATTTATGCACGGTGCAAATCCCTCTCCAAGGATGTCTGTGAACTCTCTGCCAACAAAAGTCTGTCTAACTGAATAAACCGACTTGGAGAGTCAGCAAATGGTCTACTTGTTGGACATGAAAAGAGAGCCTTTTCTCCATAGCCATGCCCTCTCTTTTGGTTTTCCTTCTCCCCACTGATTTCTCCAGACCCTAAGGAGCAAATGTGAAGAAGCAGAAAGGAAAGGAGTGAAAGGAAAGAACGACATATGACACTCCCTCCCCCTCCCAAAGAATCTCTGACCAGTAATGATAGGGTTGCAGATGGGAAGTGGGACTATATTACAGCCACAGCCTTCTTAGTGCCTTAGGAGTTATAATCAAACTCTAAACGTAGAGGTAAGCCATCCAAACCAGCCCATGTACCCTCTGGAGGCTCGTCTGGAAACCACACTCTCCACCACACTGTCAAAGCACGGATCGCATTTTGCCATTAGGAACACAGAACTGTAATTCTGGATGGCATTCCTGACCAAGGACTCCAAGTAAAAAAATGCTACAGATGGCCTGCAGTGACTCTAGAAGGAGGCTGTGGTGTGACACGCTCAGTGGCTGTGGAGCATGAGTTTAGCAGTCTCATATTATGTGGGATGGGCTTCCCTGGTGGCTCAGAGGTTAAAGCATCTGCCTCCAATGCGGGAGACCCGGGTTTGATCCCTGGGTCAGGAAGATCCCCTGGAGAAGGAAATGGCAATCCACTCCAGTATTCTTGCCTGGAGAATCCCATGGACGGAGAAGCCTAATAGGTTACAGTCCATGGGGTCGCAAAGAGTCGGACACGACTGAGCGACTTCACCTTCACCTTCATATATGTGGGATAGCCCAGAGATCACATTATGTCTCCTGCACTGGCATGCAGATTCTTTACCACTGAGCCACCAGGGAAGCCCCCCGAACTTTCTGTTTTAATACATTTAAGAGGCTGTCAGTGCTTAAAGCAAGGGGCTTTCCAGGCGGTGCAGTGGTGAAGAATCCCTTTGCCAGCGCTGGAGATGCAAGAGATGCAGGCTTGATCCCTGGGCAATCCCTTTGTCAGTGCTGGAGATGCAAGAGATGCAGGTTCGATCCCTGAGCTGGGAAGATCCCCTGGAGAAGGAAATGGCAACCCACTTCAGCGTTCTTGCCTGGAAAATTCCAAGGACAGAGGAGCCTGGTGGGCTACGGTCCATGGGTTCACAAAGAGTTGGACACGACTGAACACACACACACACACACACACACACACAGTGTTCCAAGCTGCCCTGCAGAGGGCTTGTCACTAATCTGAAAGCCAGCTGGGCTCTTACTGATGCTTTCACTGTCCAGAGAATGGCTGATTCTCTGGTGCCCATTACTTTCATTAGGGGCTCTTTATCAAAACAAACACTCTAGTAAATATGCTTATTACATTTCATTTTTTATTTTAGAAATCAGGGTTTTAAAAAATTTAACTTATCCACATTTTATGTCCTTCAGTGCCTGTAAGAGCCCAGCAGGCCTTCACTTAAATAAACAAACCATTAGGCTAAGACACTCTGTCTAAATGGGCACATTAGCAGGTTAATAAATCTATAGTCACTTAAGAATTTTAGCCTTGACAAAGATACTCTAAGGGGAGAGAAATTAAAAAGATACTAGTCTAAGGAAGCCCCGGCACCAATGACCAGTGGATATACACTGAAATATTTACTCCCCTCTGATATTCCTGGGTTCTGTAGGAATGTAGATTAATCACCCAGGCTCTACCCTGGGTCAGGAGGGAAGATTTTCATGGCCTGGTTAACTACTGGGGACTTTTTCCTCGTATGGGAGGAGGAAAGCAAGAATATTTGTTGGAGGGCGTTTGAGAGCTAGCGTGTAGGTTTGCTGAGCACCTCCTTGAGCCTTGAGCCCCCAGACAAGAGAGGAGGTGGAGGGAATGCCTCCCGCACTACCACAGAGACTCAGCTGCCTCCATTTTTCCTTCTTCCATTCACTGAACACATGTTCACACAGTAGGACCTGTGCTACATGCAATAAGGAGACATGGGCCCTGCCTGCAGGGAGCTAACAGTCCAGCAAAAAAGGCAGTTGGACAGGCAATTAGAGGAAATTTCCTGTTGGGATAAAATGCTTTCTCCCCTCATCGTCCTTCTAGAGACTTGCATGGTGCACCCCTGCCTCTCTCCGTGAACCTAACCCCTACCACTTGCCCCGACCCCTTGGCTGCAGCCTCACTGTCCCTTGAATAGGTTGCTCTTGTTCCCAACTCAGAGCCTTTGCACTTGCTGTACCACCTCCTGGAGCAGTCTTTTTTCCAGTTCATGAGGTCTCCCCTCAGATGTCACCTTTCCCAAGAGGTCTCCTCTAGCACCCACCTAAGAAAGGATCCCTTCCACCGCCTCTCTATTTCCGTTTTCTTAACAGCACACTTGTCAATACTGGATTAAGCCAGCTGTGGACCATCCATCAGAATGTAACAGGCAGGAAGACAGGACCTGTTTTCTTTTCATGGCAGCTTCCATAGAACAATGCTTGGGGCCAAGGAGGTGCTCAGGAAAAATTTGCTTGTAAGTAACTACTGTGATAAGAGAGGTACAGCAGGTAAGAGAGGTGACATGTGTGGGAGGGAGTTAGTCAGATTTGGGGAGGAGGGGGTTACAGAGGAGAGAAAACAGAGAAAGCAGGGAAAAGAGGCTGCAGAAGGTCCATCAGAATGCTGAGTGAGCAAAACCTTGGCAAAAGGCTAAAGAGGTGAGGAAGAGCACCCATGTCTGGCCTTCAACAGGATCTGCTAAACTCTCCTCCAGCAAAAGCTGCCCTAGAACTCCTCCTCCCTGGAAACCAGAACAGCGGAGGGAGAGGTATTGATGAACGGCACCCTCTTGTGGCCAGAATTCCCTGAACAGGGTGCTCAGACGATGGCTTTAGCGTCTGGCCCAACACCTGCTTTCTCTGATTCTGCTTCTCCCTTCCTTTTACCAAAACCAAACGAACAGACAGACAGAAAGACAACCACCCAGGGCAGCAGAGTTGATCCTTTGGTAATACCGCTCCTTAGACTTGCCATTTGGAAAGAGTTTGTCTTGTTTAAAGGTTGAGGCTCCTGAGCACGTCCCGCGTCTTCAGCGCAGGACACGGTAGCCTGGTGGCAGGCTTATAACCAGGGAGCCTGGTCCACACTCCAGCTGTGGCCTGGGGCCACACAGAGGAGACGGAAAGGCCAGGCCTGGGCAGCTGAGGGAGAGGCCGGGACAGTGGTCGGCGCTGCATGGGACAAACGCCTCCACTGCAGTCATCTCCCACCCTCTGAGCCACCACAGAGACTGCAGCCAAACAAGCTGCCAATAAAGTAAGAAAAACTCCATGGCTGAGGCTAGTGTGGGACGTGGACCAGAGCCCCCCGGGTGCCCTGGGCATGGAGCCAGGGGTGTCGCTGTGCCAGGCTCGGCCTCCCCGATCCTGTGCAGACAGCCCAGCTCTGCGGCCGGAGCGTGGCCACGTCTTACAGCCTCCTTCACCATTTATGGTAGCTGAGCCTCTGTTTGGCCTTCATAGGCCAGTCAAACCCCACACTGAGCGGGGGGGCTGCAGGGTTGTCCTGCTCACACAGGGCTGTTTTCAGAGCAGATCCAAACAACTCTGGCAGAGTCCTTGACGGGACCTCTCTGTTTCTGCTTTGAAACATGCTCGGATGGGCAACCATCCAGGCCCCGCTCCTCCCACAGACCTAGGGGCGAGGGGAATGGCCCCAGAGTCTTCTTGCCCCTCTTCTGGGGACCCCCACCTCCACTGGGACTGTTAGCTCAGTGGAGTCCCTCTAATCCAATCTAAACACAGGCAGCCCAGGACAGGCTCTGGATCAGCAGGGCCCTTGGCTGAAGCCAGCCAGGGAGGCTGAGACCACACAAGCATCATGCACCTCTCTGGCCCTCTCCACCACCACCACTTTGGGGTAGACCTCTCGGACCTCCAAGGAGAGCCCAGGGGTGGGGGAAGGTGGGAGCAGCAACCCTGGCCTGGATCCATGATTTCCCCAGACCCCTCAATCAGCCATGAGCGAGATCTGTGAGGAAAGAACAGGTGGAGTGTAAAGCAGAATGAGGCTGAGAAGCTCCTGGGGCCACAGTCAGGCAGGGATGCGAGGAGGAGGGCCTCCTGGGAAGGGGCAGAGCCAGTCCCCAGGTGGTGACTCCACGCCAGGCACTCCAGAGGAATCGCAGAGGAACCCGAGAGGCTGGAGAGCATGTCCTCCTCCTAGGCAGACAGGCTGTCAGTGCCATTCCTTTATCCCTCGGGGGTGACACTGCCTAGCCCCTGGGGTGAGGGTCATCCCCACTCTGGGGCCAGGGGACTTGCCCTCTGGAAAAGGACAGGGAGTGAGCAGGGGCTTGGAGATCTGGGTTCCAAAGGCCAGTGTGGCTCACAAGGCAAGTGACGTTGACTTCTTGAGACCTCTAGACCCTTCTGTGAAAGATAGGAAGAGCGCTGCCCCCTCCAACCCCGCTTCCGGGGTTTCTGAAAATCAAGAAAATACAGGTGGGGTGACAGTATCTAGCGAGGTAACCAACATATGATGTTCCCTCCCCCTTTACAGCGAAACCACCTCTAAGGCCCCCTGGAAGGCTGCTGCTCAGATACAACAAGACTCTCCCCCAAGAGGCTGAGCCTGGGGGAACAGAGCCGGATGGCGTGTCTCCCACTGAGCTGCTGGCAACGCAGGGCATGCCGCGCCCAGTCTAAGCACTCAGTCCCCAGTCACTGTGGGACCTGGGGGCTCGGGCCCAGCTGAGGGTGGGGAATCAGGCTTACCTGAACACCCTGCCCAAGAAGACCTTCTCCAGCTCTGTCACCACGCCTGCCAATACCACAGCCCAGGCAGCCGTCCTGAGTCTGTGGCTCCCCCCGGGACTTCTGGGACTAAACATTTGGCACTGATCGATGTATGACGACCATGCTAATCAGATTACTGGACACCAGGCTGCTGAGGTGCAAGAGCGAGCTTGGGGTGGCAGGGAGGAGCGAGGGCAGAAGGAAACGGGACAAACTGGCCCTCTGGAAGCCTCAGTACTGGCGCCTGTTGCCTGGGGTCCCCCGTGTCCCCCAGTGCATGAGGGGTCGTTTGTGAGAGCTTGAGTCCTACAGGAACTCGCCCTCTTTCAGTGGGTGTGGTGCTCTGCCTATCATACTGGAAGCTTCTCAAACCAAGGGAGCCTTTGCCTCTTTCCCTTGCATCTTCCCTCAGCCACAGTGGGGTGAGGGGTGGAGGCATGGGCTGGCACGTCCATCTTCAGTGGCAGACCCTGGACACTGTGAGCTCCTGGAGGCCACTGCCTCCACCTGCCTGCCTTCAGGTGCGGTGCCCTTTCTCCAAAGCAGATGTGCAGGAAAGGTGCTTCTAGAGGGCTGCCCAGAGGCTCCTACCCTGGACAGTGACGCGGGCGCTGCAGGACACCTGCCCCGCGGTGTTCTCAGCCAGACAGGTGTAGGTGCCGTCGTCCTCCGGGAGGGTGTCCTGGATGTGGAGCTCGGCCACGCCGGCCTCGCAGGTGGAGCGGGCGTACTGGATGGGCTGTCCTGGGGAGGGAAGCACAGGAGGGCTCAGGCCAGGGGGCAGCCGGCAGAGGGGTGGAGTCCTGTCCTCAGCAGGGCGGCTGCTGTCGTGACGCTGGGGTTCCCCACACTTGCTCAGGCCCACTGAGGGCTCATGATGTGTTAGGACCACCCGCAGCCAGCTGGACAGAGGCTCAAGGGGGAGAGAAAGAGGCGGGAGCCAGGGAGGTGAAGGAGAGGGGGTGATTGTGAGGGTGGAGGAGCAAGACTGGGGCTGGTAGGACTTGGGGGAGAGATTCTGGAGGCGTTGAGAATACAGGTGGGAAAGGGACAGAATTCTGTGCATTCTGTTTAAATAAATAGTCCCCAGATACACATCCTAGACTTCACATTATTCTAAGCCTGGAAAGAATCTCACAGGGTCACCTGGCCCACAGCCCAGCCTCAGGCAGAATGGACCTCACCCAGACTGCACATGAGGCTCCCAGCTCCTTTTAGATGTTTCCAGAAACAATGAGCTTATTTCCCACTGCAGATATTTATCAGAAGCGATTCTGCGCCTCAACCTAATGGTGCATTTTAGGATTCACAGAAAAGATAAAGACAGTCAGGGGATTAAAAAAGCAACTCTGGCCCTTTCTTCCAAGAGTCCCTTGCGTGAGAGGCCCTTTATTCAGATCCCATAAAGTCCTACATGGAGACAGAAATGTGTGCCATGAAATTCAGTGGTTTCTTTAATGCTATACATTCCCAGGATTTTATTATCTCAGGATGTGAGCTTTCATTTCCAGGAAAAAAGAAAATTTCATTACTGAAGGTCCTGGCCTTAGAGCAGGAATATGTCCTTTCACCATAAAGGAAGCAACTGTCAGCCCCTTCCCCTGTCAGCCCCAGGGTCCTGGTTTGCACTTCATAAAACAGGGGGTGGGCAGTGGGAGAGGGAGAAAGTGGTCTTCTCTGCACGAGGCAATGTTTTCTTCTGCTCATAGCAACACTCATATCTCCATGACAGAGACTGCCAAGCCAGCCACAGGGCCAGAGGGGAGAGATTCCGCTGGCCCGATGCACTTCACATAGGTGGGGCTGGGGGCTGGGAGAGCCAAGGGGCCAGGATCCTGCTACTGTGAGGACTGAACATTGCTCTGTGTGTGTGTCCCTAAAAGCTCTTGTTTCCTGAGAATGTCAGTATATTCCCCGACTGCCAGCAAAGTGCCTCTGCTGTCGAAATCTGTGCCGGCAAGCGGTTTGAGAGCTCCCCTTTTACTGGAGTATAGCTCATCTTGACTCCTCAAGCATGGGGTGCAACGGTGGCCCCAGAAAGGAGTTGTTGGCTCAGGGCACTCAGAATTGGGTGACACAGCTCCAAGACTGACTGGTAAAACCAGAGTTGGCGGCCAGGGGTCCCCGACTTGTGCATGATCACCCTCTAGTGGGATCAGTGTGAAAATACCAAGATTCACCAGTCTTTCAGTCTGGAGAGGCGTAAATCAGAGGTCAGCAAACTCCTGCTCCTAGGCCATATCCCACTTGAAGCCTGTTTTTGTACAGTCTGAAAGTTAAGGATAGTTTTTACATATTTTAAATGTTGGGAAAAAAATCAAGGGAGGGATCTTTCGTGACGTGTGAAAATTATATGAATTCGCATTTGTGTCTATAAATAAGTTTTATTGTGTTCATTTACATATGGTCTCTGGCTGTGCTTTGTGCCATGAGAGCAGAATTGAGTAGTTGTGACAGAGACTGTGTGGTGTGCAAAGCTGGACACGTTTACCATCTGGCTCTTTATAGACAACGTTTCTTGATGCCTGGCCTGGACCCTGAGCCAAGCGGGAGGGAAATGCTCTTGTTCAGATCTGTTCCTAGCCCTTAACATCCATGCTGTGTTCCAGCTGCAAGGAGGCCACCTCTGTGCCGATAGCCGTGAGATCCAACAGGAGCTCTGTCAGTAGTAAGGGGTGGAGGAGGAGACCCCCATTCTCACCTCTCTGCCCAAGAAGTTCACAGATAGGGAGATAGCAAGGCAAGTTCCTACGCTGACTAAAGATCATTTCTAGCAAAGCCTGAGCAAACCATACTGACAAGGCAGGCTCATGGCAACATGGCAACAGTGCAGAGATGCCTGGGGACTATTTGATGCACGGGTGATGAGCTGCTGATCCCTTACAGCGTTCATTCCATCAGCTACGAGAGCTGGTAGAGACCCTAAACCTCTGTTCCAATCCATCTCCTCAGCAGTAAAGAGGTTGATGCCCAGGGTAGTAAAGTGGGGCATCCAGGGTCACCCAACCACTCAGTACAGAGGAGAACAAGTGCAGGAGCCCTTTCAGCCTCCCCTAAGGTCCCCAAAAAGCAGACCAATTCAACTTCATCAATTTTATGGACTATTTCAGTTCTAGTGATAGAATTCTCCCATACATACTTTTGGAATTTAAAGGTTTTTTTTCTTAAAAAAAAAAGAGAGAGAGAGAGAGAGAGAAAGGGTGATAATATGTAATAATTATTTTTTTGTCCAAAGGACTTTACTTGGCAAAAAGAAAGTTGAGATGTTTCTATAGGACTATATTGTTAAAAAGAATTACTGGTCTATGAACCCCTAAACCACTTGGCACTAAATAAAAGGCAAGATCCCAAGAGCAACTGCTAGTGTGGTTCATTAATTTGTGGGTATTTTTGTTCACTTATTGACTCAACAGATATTTATTGAGAAGCTACTTATGAGCCTGGCTGTACGAAAAGAAGCTGAATTGCTTGTGCACCTATGTGCCAGGCATCTGATTAAAGAATCTAATTCGACTTTCACAGTCACCACCCTGAAAGGTAGGTGGCCTCATTCTCGTCTTGTAGATGAGGAGCTCAAGGCTCAGAGAGGGGTAAAACTTGCCTGGTGTCCCCAGCCAGGCACTGGCAGACTCCCAGGTCCCACGCTCGCTCGGTACTCCATGCTTCTTTCTCATGCATAAATGATTCCGAGGGATATATGGGGAAGCTAAGCAGGAATGTAGGCAAGGCCAAAGGCTCGGGGGGCTGGAGCAGGGGGTCTCACCATTGAGCAGCCAGGTGATTCGAGGCAGTGGGGTCCCCTTCACTGAGCATCGCAGCAGCAAGTCCTGGCCCTCCACGACAGTGCAGTCCTCCAGGGCCCTGGAGAACGACGGGGCCGCCTCCATCGCGGCTGGCTCTGTGAGGGCAAGGGACAGGCGGGCCGCCCCAGATTACCACCGGCCCAGGCAGCCGCCTCAGTGCCCCGGGCACCCACGGCTTGCTTCCTCAGTGGCCAGGCTTTGCCTCGTCCATCATCACACAGGGAAGCAGGCAGCACCACCATGCGGAGACTTGGAGCCTGAAGCAGAGTGACTCCAGGGCCTTTTTCTTCATCACAAGACACTCCGTGTCTGGGAGTACTCAGGACCGGGCCAGCCTCTTCTCCTCCAGGACGCAGGTCCCTCCTGTCTTGTCTGGACTTTCACTGGCCTGGAGCATCCACCGAGCTCCTTCATCCCCTTATCTTGGCCTTATTCTACTTTCTCCTGTCTTATATTGTCATTGACGTGTCCCATCAGACCCTGCACACTTTTTTTTTTTTAATTTTAAAAATCCTTGGCTGAAATGTTTCATTAGGTTGAAAACATGGATAATATAGATTTTTTAAGGAAAACATAAATCATCTAAATGGACTCAACAAACAATTTATGGGGACATCCCTGGCAGTCCAGTGGTTAAGACTTTGCCTTCCAATGCAGGAGGTGCGGATTCGATCCCTGGTTGGAGAGCTAAGACCCCACATGCCTTGTGACCAAACACCCAAAACATAAAACAGAAGCAGTACTGTAACAAACTCAATAAAAACTTTTAAAAATGGTCCACATTTTTTAAAAGTCTTAAAAAAAAAACCACACACAAAAAATCCCCAACAATATATATATACATTAGAAGTATACCGTTGTTATGGTTTACTCAAAAGATACAAGGATGAACACTAAAACACTGTATGTAACAAAAAGACCCTGGACACTCTCATGAATATCTTTTTACTTGGAAAGAACACATGCCCACTGGTGAGGACATTTCAATTTTAAATTATTATAGTTATTTTTTTTTTTCAAGTCCAAGACAGGATCAAATGACAAGGACTTACATGAGTTCTAGTTTTCTAATCTAGACCAGTAGTTCAGAAGCACTGGGGGCCTCAATCCCCCACATTTTCATTGAGAACCACTGAGCCGAACTCTACAGAAGACTTCTACATAGGTGAGTTGGGGAACATTTTGCTTGGGGGCCATAATTAAGAGCAATGGGGATAAAAAATATTTTCTACAACAACCAGAACATACTGCAGAAGAGTCAAGGTGACAGAAGCACTGGGGGCCTCAATCTCCCACATTTTCATTGAGAACCACTGAGCCGAACTCTACAGAAGACTTCTACATAGGTGAGTTGGGGAACATTTTGCTTGGGGGCCATAATTAAGAGCAATGGGGATAAAAAATATTTTCTACAACAACCAGAACATACTGCAGAAGAGTCAAGGTGGCTGATTTAAGGAAGCTGGATTTTGTGATGAGACATAGCCCACTGGCACTCTTCAGAGAAGCTATTCAATAGAGTGATGAGGGGAAAACTCTATTATATTGAGAGTACAAAGGTTTTAGGGCAAAGACTAATATTCGAGGGCTTACTAGGTACTTTTCCAGAGGTGACGTGACAAAGCCACAAAACTGCTATCTTTACTCGTTTTACAGATGAAGTTAATTTCCCACAGTCAAGCCCAGTGGTAAAGCAAGGCTTCACAGGCCAGTTCTCTGACTCTACGTCCACACCTCCTCCTCTAGCCCAGGGGTACCCTAATAGGAGAGCAGGCAGTGGGAACACAGCTACAATCAGAATGTGGTGCATCTGAATGAACAGGTACAGAGTGAAGGGATGCCAGCTTACCTAGGCAGGTGAGGGGCAACACCACCTCCACCCCTTTGCTCCCAGGAGGCATCAACTTCCCTCATTAGAGAAATCCCCTTAGGAGGCACTGCAAACAACACGGNAGCTACAATCAGAACGTGGTGCATCTGAATGAACAGGTACAGAGTGAAGGGATGCCAGCTTACCTAGGCAGGTGAGGGGCAACACCACCTCCACCCCTTTGCTCCCAGGAGGCATCAACTTCCCTCATTAGAGAAATCCCCTTAGGAGGCACTGCAAACAACACGGGCTTTTGTGTCAGACCAACATGGGTTAGGAATATGCTTTTTTACAAGGCATGGGACCTTCTTAACCTCACTACAGCTCAGTATTCTCATTGGAATATGGGTGTAACTGTGATTATCTCTTAAGATTGTTGAGATTACCAAATGAAGTCAGGCCAGTCAAGTCTTTAACATAAAGCCTGACTCATTGAACAAGTTTTCAGGGCGGTGTTAGCTCTTATCAGCAGATGGAAGCTGAGCACAGAGACTGGACTAGCAGCAAGTTTTGGGGTAAAAGAAGTATACAGAAAACTTGGGAACTTAAGGGGCAGTGAGGCAGAGGGAAGATTTGCTTTTCCTTTTTAGAAGAGGTGAGACCAGATCATGCCTGTAGGGAGGAAAAAGGGGTCTCCAGATAAGGCGAGGGGGAGAGACGGAAGAGATGGTGGGAAGGTCAATCATTATCAGACCTGATTTCTTGTGGGTCTGGGGAGGGTGGAAGAAGTCTTGGTAAGGAAGCAGGCAGCTTTTCTGCAGTGATAGGAAGAAAGAGAAAGAGGTGTTAGATGACTTGCATCTTGGTGAAGCCTTCTGGAGACTTCAGAACAGCTAAGGAGAAAGGCAGGCAAGCCAGACTTCTAGGATGCAGGACTTAGGACTCCCATTAAGTTCTCCACCAGACAAGGAGCAAGAGCCCTGGCAAAGTATTCAACATCAGCTTTCTCAGAACTCTGGAAATTAACCAAAGACGTACAACATTCTGAGGAACTTTCATTCTGAAACAATCATGCAGCTGAATCTTGGTAAGAACAGCAAGCTTTGTGGCATGCCCAGTTTCTACCCTCTCCCTCAGCTCTGCGATGGCTTAAAAATCAACATTGTCTTCCACTCCCAATTTGTGTAGGTACAGGCTCAACACATAGTTTCCATTTAATAATAATAGCTAATGCTCCAACCAAAGCCTGTTGCTTTTTTAACCTTTGGTGGCCATGATGCCAAGTGAGTCTCCTACCCTAACACATAGCCCTGAATGATGAAGGTCAGGTTTCCTGACCTGGGACCTCTGCCTACAGGCACTTCCACCTCCAAATGAATGGGTAATATTCCTTGCAAAGGAATTCACAAATGTAGTAAAATTCCCAATTAAGAAGCGAGTCAATAGTACACAGTGAAAAACAAGACTATCTCTCACCCTTTCCTACAGACCCCTACTTTCTCTTCCTAAAGGAAATTGGGGGCCTTCCCATAAATGTTTATGCACATACAAGCATCAGTTTGCTTTGTGTACATAGGTTTTTTTTTCCCCTTTACTGCAAGTAGCATATGATACACATGATCCTCTCTGCACTTGGCTCATCCCCATACTAACATATCTTCGACAGGTCTCATCACCAGAGTCTACAAGTCAGGCCCATCTGTTCCACTGGCTGCATGGCGTCCTACTGTGTGAATGAACTAGGTTCTTTTTTTGGAAACATTTATTATAACAATTTTTAAACACACACAACAGTAGACAGAAACACACAAAAATTGTACAGTGAATCATCATATACTTGCTTTTCAACTTTCATAATGGCCAGTCTCACTTCATTCATGCCCTACACCAAGTCCCAACACACATGGATTCTGATATGATCAGAAATTCTATCATTTCACTAGTAAGTAACTTAACTAATATATCTAAAATATGCAGACTTTGAAAAGAATAACCATCACATCTTAAAAATAGCACTAATTCCTTTATATTGAATATCTTATCAATGCTCAAATTTTCCTGATTTTCTTATAAAAAATTTTTTAAGGTATCTCAATCAGGATCCATCATGCAAAGTCCAGCTATTGTGATTATTGGTGTCTCCTGTGTCTTTTCATTTAAGTTTCCTACAGGCTGTCCCTTCTTTTCTTTTTGCTTGCAATTTACTTGCTGAAAAAGTAAGTAAAGGTTATTTGTCTCATAAGTTTTCCAACAGCCTGCAATGTGCTGGCTCTACCCCTGTGGTTTACTAATTTCCTCAACAGTAGGACACGGCTCTAGGGTCCCTAGATAGCATTTAAATTAGGGGGAAATCTCACAGAGAGATAGGTGGGTGCAACATCTATTTCTGCTTTATTGACTATGCCAAAGCCTTTGACTGTGTGGATCACAATAAACTGTGGAAAATTCTGAAAGAGATGGGAATACCAGACCACCTGACCTGCCTCTTGAGAAACCTATATGCAGGTCAGGAAGCAACAGTTAGAACTGGACATGGAACAACAGACTGGTTCCAAATAGGAAAAGGAGTACGTCAAGGCTGTATATTACAACCTAGACAGCATATTCAAAAGCAGAGACATTACTTTGCCAACAAAGGCACATCTAATCAAGGCTATAGTTTTTCCAGTAGTCATGTATGGATGTGAGAGTTGGACTATAAAGAAAGCTGAGAGCCAAAGAATTGATGCTTTTGAACTGTGGTGTTGGAGAAGACTCTTGAGAGTCCCTTGGACTGCAAGGAGATCCAACCAGTCCATCCTAAAGGAGATCAGTCCGGGTGTTCATTGGAAGGACTGATGCTGAAGCTGAAACCCCAATACTTTGGCCACCTCATGCGAAGAGTTGACTCATTGGAAAAGACCCTGACGCTGGGAGGGATTGGGGGCAGGAGGAGAAGGGGACGACAGAGGAGGAGAAGGGGACGACAGAGAATGAGATGGCTGGATGGCATCACCAACTCAATGCATATGAGTTTGAGTGAACTCTGGGAGTTGGTGATGGACAGGGAGGCCTGGTGTGCTGCGATTCATGGGGTCGCAAAGAGTCGGACACAACTGAGCGACTGAGCTGAACTGAACTGAACTCTATTGAAAACAGTTTTGTTACAGTAGGAAAAAACTGGAAATAGTCAAAACAATCTAAATGGAAACAACAATAAGGCCATGGCTAGACATCATTCTAGGAAATATATAGTCATTACAAAGCATGTTTTCAACCGACATAAGAAGCACAGAAAGAAATAATACTGAAAAATGCCTATGGAACATGAGCAAATTAGAATAGCAAGGAGTTTACAAACAGCATAATGCCAAATTCATTTAAAAAAATCTGAAAATCGCTTATTTCCGAGCCATACGGTTACACATTGTTTAAGTTCCTCACACTGCACATGCCCTACTTTTATAAACAGATCCTACAATGAGCAGAAGAGAGGGGGCACCCACATCACCTCACGTCACTCTAAGTGTGTCTGTCTGGCTCAAAGTGAGCCCTCAGACAGGCACCTGCGGAGCTAGAGAAAGGTAGCTCACAGCTGGGCTGGGCCTGTCTATTCTGAGGTGATCCTGCTGTGAATTCCCGTCAGGAACCACTCCCTTGGAGCACTGACTTTGACCTTAGCCAGTAGGCAGGAATGATGCTTCTCTGGGTGGCACCCCCTGGGCAGGGGACTGCAGGAAAGGACACTGGTGCCATGTGTGAAGCACCCCACGAAGGTCCTCCCACAGAGAAGCCAGAGTGGCCTTGAGGGACGTACTCACTTTTCACCAGGAGGGTCCAGTGGCAGGAGGCCTGGCCTCGGACATTGGCGGCTGTGCAGCTGTAGCTCCCGCTGTCCTGGGCCCGGGCTCTCCACAGGCAGAGGCAATGTGTCCCCCCAGCTTCGTAAACCTCGATGCTGCCCTCTCGACTCCTCACGGGGACACCGTCCAGGAACCAGGTCACTTCAGGTTTGGGGATCCCTGAAACTACACGGCCAGGTGAAGGACATGAGGCCCCCAAGAGTGCTTGTGGGCTAGGGTGGGTGATGAAGGGACTGAGCCTGCGGGCGGGCTCAGCTGGTATGCCACTGCCCTCTGGCTGGAACCCACTGGCTTACCCTCCCCCTCCTCCCCAAGACAGAGGCCGGGGCCCTTCGGGAGGAGGGATGCCAAGTGACACCCCTAGCTTCCAGACCAGCCAGAGCCTGCAGAAGGGAAGATAGAGACAGGGACCCTGGGGTTTGTTCCTGGTGGCCATAGTGGTGATGGGTTTCCCATGGTGGAAATCAGGGCTCAGGGTTGGTCCTCTCTTCAACCATGAACAATGGGCCATGGCAGGGAGCATCTCCTGAGGGGAGACCCCTACCAAGTGCTTCGCTGGGGTGGGGGACCCTAGTCCAAGGCGATGGTGGATACAGGAGGCTCCGACCACTGAGCGGAAGGAAGGGAATGCCCCCCACCCCCGGGAGCTACCATACGCATACCAGAGACCCCAGGCCGCTCTACTCACCCTTGCATCTGAACTCCACTGGCTGATCTTCACTGACCTCCTGGCTCTGCGGCTTGTTCTCAAATTTGGGAAACGTGGTGTCCCTCTGGCTCTCCACGGGGACCTTCCTGGTAGCAACCTTGCCCATGGTGTCCTGGCTTCCCAGGCCTGACCGCCTGGTGGGGAGGGTATCTGGAGGGGCGGCAGCTGGCCCCTCCCTCTTTTCTCTGGAAGGACAGGGGGTGCCTGGGACTGGCACTCTGGGCTCCAGCTGGACTTTTGCCGCCTGCAGGGTAATGGTGCTGGAGGTCTTCTGCAGGACGGGGGCCCTCTGGCTCTTTCTGGGGGAGTCCCCCAGCAGCTGCAGCTCAGATTCCCTGGGGGACTGAGGCTGGCTCCCTGTGGCCCCGGTCGGGGAGCCGTCTCGCTGGGTGCTGGGGCAGTTCTTACTCTCGGCAGCAGCCACCAGGCCATCCGGTTTGGACCCCTGAGTGACTCCATCGGTCACTTCCTTCCTGATGTCCGTACTGGCCACCTTTGTTCCTCTCACGAGTGACCTGTTTGGTGGTGAGGGACGGAAGGTGGGGCAGAAGACGAAGAAGGAAGAGAACAATCATCTAGTTACTCATCACAAGCACAGGCTCCAGGAATCATGAAACCCCACAAATTAGGACAGAGTAAGAGCGAAAGTCTTTCTCTGCAGTTGGCTCAGTTTCCAGCCCGAAAACAAGCAGGTGGATTCTGGCCTTGAACGTGGAGGGCATGCTTGCAGAGCAGTGCCCTTCCTAATGCTGGCTAACTAGTAAAGATACTGAGCAGGGTCTTCAAGAGTCTCCATACTGATGGCAAGCCTGGCCCGGAACCTAGGCAGCAAATTATAATAGAAAATGAAACATTCCAAATAAAACAACACCCCTCAAACAGGTGGTTCTCCCCACTATATGACGACTCAGAAGTTTAGGGCATTTCTTGATTACAATCCCTCTTTTCTAACAGGGCATTTCGAGATGGACCAATGACAGTCACAAAGCCTACACATACCTATTGGAATTGTCCAAACCTGGAAAAAGAGAGAAGGTAGAAAGACGGTAAGTGGAATGTTGTATACACCAGGAGCAGGAAGTGATAAAACAAGAATCTCTCCTTTATGACAGAGTTTGGCTTCCTGAGCGCTCAGCTTCCCCTGTGGCCCTCCGCCCCCTCTCCTTTCAGCTCCCCTGGTCCTGAACTTCTTGGGTTAATCTGATAAACTCCTCTGAGCCCCGCAGACATTCTTAAGTTTCTAGTGCTGCCCTGGGCCTTTGCTAGGCCTCTGCTGCCCCACCCTGGGCACAGTAGCTTCCTGTTCTCTAGCCTGAAGAAGGAAACAAAAACCACTGGAGAGATAAACAAAAATAAACACCTACGCAAAACTTCAAACCCACACAGTTCCACTTGCATGTGGCCCTCTGAAGAACCCCTCAAGGTAATCATTTTTGACAAATACCTGCTTCATTTTAAAACGTACAGAAAAAGTATAATTTTATTCAGTTCTTCAAAGAAAAAAACATACTATTACTAGATATATTTTTCTACCACATTATTTTTAAAAAAATGTTTTATCATGGAAAATTACAAAATATACAACAGTACTGAGAAGGATATGACAAACACTGAAAGCCAACACCCAGATTAGAGAAATACCAACATTTTGCCAATCTTATCTATATCTCTCTGTTTTGTTTTTGAGGGACTTTTTCTGGGAGTATATTCAAACAAATCCCAGGAAACACACCATTCTGGCATTAATTGCTTCAGAAGGGATCGGTGCTTTAATTCAGTGTTTGGGAAAGTAGAGAAGAGAGACTAAAACGGTAGGATCCTGAGACCGTAGTGAGTTGTGAAGTCAAAGCCTATGGTCAGTAAAAGGGTTTTTTTTTTCCTTAATGAAGTAGAGGAGAAGAGAAAATGCCAGGATTTATTGTATATAATACTTAAGATTGTTTCATGAAACTTGTTTTAGTAATATATGTGTATATGTATTTGTATATGTATACATTTTTATATATTGCTTCCCTGGTGGCTCACATGGTAAAGAATCTGCCTGCAACGTGGGAAACTTGGGTTAGATTCCTGGGTTGGGAAGATCCCCTGGAGGAGGGCATGGCAACACACTCCAGTATTCTTGCCTGGAGAATTTCATGGACAAGGGAGCCTGGCAGGCTACAGTCCATGGGGTCGCAAAGAGTCGGACACGACTGAGCAACTAAGCATACACACACACACACACACACACACACACACATCCTGGGTTGCAATGTAGAATAAATTTGTTTCTGTGGGTAGTAAAAATACCTGGGTCGAAAAAGTGAAGAGAGCAAGGAGGGATACTTTCTGAGGAAGGAAGGAGATGGAGAAGAGGAAAGTCACAGAAGAGATAAGGGTAAGAAAGGAAGAAGAGGAAGTGAGGGTTGCTTTACACCCTGATGCATAAATCCCAACCCACTCAAGGTTCCCACTCAAATGGAGTGACCTCAGTCATCCTCCCTGTCCACACATCCCAGTTTCCCCAGGCTGGACTTGGCAGAACCAAGGGGAATGGAATGGGGAGTCATACACAGAGAGATTTCAAGAGAAGAGCTAACTGGGGCTATGACTGTAGCAAGGAAGAGACAGGGGCCAAAGCTGGCCTGAAATGCCCAGTCCTGTGAGAAGGGAAGAGTTAGGTTGAGGGAGCACCTGATCTGAAGGACAGGGTGGACGCTGAGATAAATTTTAGGTTGGGTAAATACGAGGTGATGGGAAGACACTAGCAATGTGCACTCTTCCAAAAGGCAATTAGAAATGTAAATAACAAAGAAGTCTGAGCAAGAAGGAAAAACTGAACCCAGGTGCGCAGACACAGGTGAAGTATCTTCCTCCTTCGCTGCGTCTGTGCTGCTCGCCCACCCATTCTTCTGATTCAAGATGCTGACCTGGGGATGGATACCTGAGTACATAAGTGCGACACATGTAACACACCCCGGAAGGGACAGTTCTGCAACGGCCCTCCCACAGCCTTTGGATGGAGAGCTTGGACCGTACCTTGGATGGAAAGCTCAGCAGACATGGAGGCCTTCCCTGACCCGTTCACCACCATGCACGTGTATACTCCCACGTCATCTCGGGTGACATCGTGGATTTCCAGGACTTGCATCCCGTTCTTTTCGGACATAGACACACGAGCACTGGGCTGCAGGGGAACATCTCCCTGTGGATGGCACAGGCAGCTTGGTCAGAGAAACTGCTCACCTTTCAGCTCTTTCACCTGTGTGCTGCCAATCTGCATGGGACAGACGCCAGGCACAGGCAGCAGGGCCCGCTGCTCTGGGCTCTGTCATCACGCTCAGAGAGCAGCCTGAGGGTCACCCAAGGGCCCTGACTCTGCTGTATGGATGTGCTGTGGTGTTACGTCCAGCCGAGAGCAGGTGCATGGAACCTGTTTGAAAGGAGTCCGAGTTTGAGGTGGAAAATTCTACATTCCTCACTTTAGTTCTCCTTTGCCTCCCTCTTCCTTTTATAGATGTTCCAGGGTCAGAACAGGAGAATCAGGACACAGGGAAAAGGTGCCCATTGCTCATTCTTATCCAGGAGTTCCACCCGTGAAAAATCTACTCTCCCTGGCTTTGATCTCCTCGCTGCCCTGTTTACACCCATTCCTCCCCTCTCCCCTGCTTCCTCACCTCTGTGTTCACAGTGTCTAGCCCCAGTGATGGATAAAGCACTCCCACGTGGAGTCTCTCAACAGTATTTTGAGGTTGGTGGCGTTATCTCTGCCTCACAGATAAGGAAACCCGGGTACTAAAAGTCCAGTGTCTTGGCCATCATCACATGCTCTGTGAATCAGGGAGCGATGGCTTGAAATCAGCCTCAGACTTCAAAGTCCACTCTCTTGACACGGTCAGGTCTGTCTTGGCTCAGAAGTTTTATGCTCTTCTGTGAGTGTGTGGATTACAGGACATTGTGGGCTGAGTGACAGGGAGAGTTATGTGCACAGGGGCAAGAACAGGAGGGCTACCAAACACAGGAGAAACTCGAGGGCCATCTACAGTTGAAGTGGCAGGGGCTGATTGGGAAGACAGACTCCCGCTAGCCCCGGGATCTCACCCAGAGTCCGGGCAGACAGAACCCTACCTTGAGCCAGGTGACCTGTGGCTGGGGCCGGCCAGTGATCTTGCAGGAGAACCGCCCCATCTGTCCTTCTCTGACCACCGCTCGGCCCAGCTTGGTAGCAAATTTTGGTGGACATTCTCCCCAGATGGTAGGACGGGTCTCCATGGCACGGGCTGCAAATCTGTCCCTGGGGAAAGATCAGCAGGAAATCCCCAGCAATGCAGATCCTTTTCTGTCTGTCCCCACCCAAGCCACTTAAGATGGGCTCAGAAACCAGCTAAGGGAAACCTTTCCAATTCTGTGTCTCAAATACATTCCTGGAAAATATCTGTAGCACCAAAACCTATTTCCTCTACCTCCTGAGCATGTGGCTAGTCTTCATTTACCCCTTCAATTTGAGCTCCTCCTCCCGCTCACTCAGTCATGCTCAACTCTTTGTGACCCATGGACTGTAGCCCGCCCAGGCTCCTCTGTCCATGGGATTTTCCAGGCAAGAATACTGGAGTGGGTTGCTATTTCCTACTCCAGGGGATCTTCCTGACCCAGGGATTGAACCCGGGTCTCTTGCAACTTCTGCACTGGCAGGTGGGTTCTTTACCACTGAGTCACCTGGGAAGTCCAGCGAATTTAGGTACACCTGAATTCTACTGAACTCTGGCCAAAGCCTAGGTTTTGGCCAACAGACTGTGGACAGAAAGCAGAAGCACTATGTGCCACTTTTAGGCTGGACCGTTCAAAACCTCCTATGTGATTCTCTTCTGGCTAGATGCAGAGAGTTCTGCCAAAGAGATGATGGAGCCACAAAACGGAAGGAGCCTGGGTCCCTGAAATTTAGCTGGAAGGTTCTCCACTTGTCTGAGAAAATATGAACTGATTTTGCTTGAGTAAGAAACTTTCCTTGTGTTAAGCCTTTGTGATTGAGGGCCTTGTTTGTTACAGCAGCCATTTCACTCACCCTTGCCAATATGTTTACTCGCCATAAGAAAATCACACATTGATTGTCTCTTGTAAGTCTGCTCATTTTAGGTCTTCTGACTCTGGTCTTGGTTATTAGAGACTCCTGCAGACTATGGCCATATAGCCCACTTCCATTTAGCTGGACCAAAGGAGCGATCCACAGAGGCCACAGGGTCGGGAGGGCTGTGTGAATGACATGTCACACCCCAGGAGGCTCCTGCTTTAGTTATAACCTGGGGTGCTTGAGAAAACTTGCTCCCCAGGCTGTTCTGTCAAGGCGACAGGAGCCAATTCAGACCCTACCCTGGGCTGAACACCCCAGAACTTACCCCAAGGCTTTGGAAACAACAGGCTGACCAGGTTCCTTCACAAAGCTCCCTGCAAGTAAGAAACAAAGAGAAAGGCTTAAAGAGCCACGTCTGAGCTACCAACTTGGAGCAACAAAAGTCAGGGAGTCAACAAGGAGTAAGGGGTGAGATAATGATGGTAACAGTTCACCCTGATTGAGCCTGTACTGGGTCAGGCTCTATGGTGGTCACTTTACATGTACCATTGCATGGATTTCCTGCAATAATTTAAGGAGACTAGTATCACATCATCCTTCTATATTTTTTAAACTGGTGGGAAAAAATGAGATTCAGAGATGTGAAGTCACCCTCTTGAGTCACAGAGCCAGTTATGGTACAAGAAAGCATCCCAATCTGCCTGTTCTAGAACACTCCACCATTCGGCTGAGCAGTTGCATGTTCTTGGACCTTCCACTTTGGGGATGCCCTGTGGAAATTAGGACCTTTCCAGAAAAGGAGCCAACTGAATGGAGCAGGGAGAGGCACATGCATCACTCCTGCTAAGTCTGTTCCCATTGGACCCAATCACCGCCCCACTCAAGGCCCAGCAAACAGCAGTATCTGTCCAGCTAGAGCAAGCAGATCACTGGAGAGGGACTCCAGTGAAGCCAGTACCTCCCAGAACCTGCACCAGCAGGACACTGGGCACTGCTGGTCCTGGGTGTGGTGCTGCTGTGCTGGGTAGGAAGCAGTTAAATAGCAGACCCAGGTGGCTGGTGTCACCTGCTTTATCTAAATGCTGCTGCTGGTAGGAACAGCTCACAGTGTGATCAGGAAGTGGCCACACAGTGGTTGGGCTATTTTTGAGGAATGGGGAAGGGGAGAGGAGGAAATTTTTGAGATGACAATAGGCTTGAAAGGTGCTATCTTTTTGTGATAGGCTGGGAATGTTTATAAAACTCCACCCAAAGCACTTATGGAAAGGGTAGAAGTCATTCCCTGATAACAGCAGACAGCTGGAGTGGGAGATCTGCAGGGGGTTTCTTGGAAAAGGGGAAACTTTCTTAAATCCCAGCACGGATCACACTTACATGAATGCATAGGAACATAGGAGTGGAGGATGAAGCTCATGGCTGAGTACATTCCTCAGCCATATATGGTTTAAGGTTATACCAAGAGCGCAGTGAAAAAGAGTTAATAACAAACAGTGGCATCACATTCACATCGTGGTTCCATATGGTTGGCAATTGTTGTACACGTGCTTCCCCTTAATATAACTATTTAGTTAGCTGGGAAAATACTACACATGGACATCACCAGATGGTCAGTACCAAAATCAGATTGATTATGTTCTTTGCAGCCAAAGATGGGGAAGCTCTATACAGTCAGCAAAAACAAGACAGGGAGCTGACTGTGGCTCAGATCATGAACTCCTTATTGCCAAATTCAGACTTAAATTGAAGAAAGTAGGGAAAACCACTAGACCATTCAGCTATGACCTAAATCAAATCCCTTAACGACTATACAGTGGAAGTAACAAATAGATTCAAGGGATTAGATCTGACAGAGTGCCTGAAGATCTATGGACAGAGGTTCATGACATTGTATAGGAGGCAGTGATCAAGACCATCCCCAAGAAAAAGAAATGAAAAAAGACAAAATGGTTGTCTGAGGAGGCCTTATAAACAGCTGTGAAAAGAAGAGAAGGGAAAGGAAAAGGAAAAAGGAAAGATATACCCATTTGAATGCAGAGTTCCAAAGAATAGCAAGGAGAGATAAAGCCTTCCTCGGTGATCAATGCAAAGAAATAGAGGAAAACAATAAAATGGGAAAGACTAGAAATCTCTTCAAGAAAATTAGAGATATCAAGGGAACTTTTCATGCAAATATGGGCACAATAAAGGACAGAAATGGTATGGACCTAACAGAAGCAAAAGATACTAAGAAGAGGTAGCAAGAAAACACAGAACTATACAAGAAAGATCTTCACAACCCAGATAATCACGATGGTGTGACCAATTGCCTAGAGCCAGACATCCTGGAACAGGAAGTCAAGTGGGCTTTAGGAAGGATCGTTATGAACAAAGCTAGTGGAAGTGATGTAATTCCAGTTGAGCTATTTCAAATCCTAAAAGATGATGTTGTGAAAGTGCTGCACTCAATATGCCAGGAAATTTGGAAAACCCAGCAATGGCCACAGGACTGGAAAAGGTCAGTTTTCATTCCAGTCCCAAAGAAAGGCAATGCCAAAGAATGCTCAAACATTCTCAAAATGCTCAAACCGCACAATTGCACTCATCTCACACGCTAGCAAAGTAATGTTCAAAATTCTCCAAGCCAGGCTTCAACAGTACATGAACCGTGAACTTCCAGATGTTCAAGCTGGATTTAGAAAAGGCAGTGGAACCAGAGATCAAATTGCCAACATCTGTTGGATCATCAAAAAAGCAAGAGAGTTCCAGAAAAATATCTACTTCTGCTTTATTGACTATGCCAAAGACTTTGACTGTGTAGACCACAACAAACTCCGGAAAATTCTTGAAGAGATGGGAATGCCACCTGACCACCTGACTTGCCTTCTGAGAAATATGTATTCAAGTCAGGAAGCAACAGTTAGAAATGGACATGGAACAACAGACTGGTTCCAAATCGGGAAAGGAGTACATAAAAGCTGTATATTGTCACTCTGCTTATTTAACTTATATGCAGAGTATATCATGCTGGATGAAGCACAAGCTGGAATCAAGATTGCCAGGAGAAATATCAATAACCTCAGATATGCAGATGACACCACCCTTATGGCAGAAAGCGAAGAAGAACTAAAGAGCCTCTTGATGAAGGTGAAAGAGGAGAGTGAAAATGTTGACTTAAAGCTCAACATTCAGAAAACTAAGATCATGGCATCTAGTCCCATCACTTCATGGCAAATAGATGGGGAAACAGTGGAAACAGTCACAGACTTTATTTTGGGGGGCTCCAAAATCACTGCAGATGGTGACTGAAGCCATGAAATTAAAAGACACTTGCTCCTTGGAAGAAAAGTTATGACCAACCTAGACAGCATATTAAAAAGCAGAGCCATTACTTTGCCAACAAAGGTCCATCTAGTCAAAGCTTTGATTTTTCCAGTGGTCATGTATGGATGTGAGAGTTGGACTCTAAAAGAAAGCTGAGGGCCAAAGAATTGATGCTTTTGAACTGTGGTGTTGGAGAAGACTCTTGAGAGTCCCTTGGATTGCAAGGAGATCCAACCAGTCCATCCTAAAGGAAATCATTCCTGAATATTCATTGGAAGGACTGAAGCTGAAGCTGAAACTTCAATACTTTGGCCACCTGATGTGAAGAACTGACTCATTTGAAAAGACCCTGATGCTGGGAAAAATTGAAGGCAGGAGGAGAAGGTGATGACAGAGGATGAGATGGTTGGATAGCATCACTGACTCAATGGACATGAGTTTGAGTAAGCTCCAGGAGTTGGTGATGGACAGGGAGGCCTAGCGTGCTGCAGTCCATGGGGTCACAAAGAGTTGGATACGACTGAGCAACTGAACTGAACTAGCGGTATATATTTTTCACCCCATAATGTGGGTTTAGTTCTTCTCATTAAATTCTCTTTTCAAGGTTAAAAGAATTTATAGGCAAATAAAAGGAAAGACCTGTTCTGGGAGGGCTCAACTGACAATTGCGGTCAAGATGCTGTATAACATTGGAGGAATGCCAACTAGTCAGTTCTTTCAGAAAGTATCTGAGTACATGAGAATTGTAAGCTTTAAAGTTGCTCTGCTCTTAGACCAGCATCTTCCTTTCTGTCTCTGTAGTCAAAGGAAATGATGCTAAAAGTAGGAAAGAAAGTTTACAAAGCTGCTCACTGTGGTCTTGTTGGTAATAGTAAATATTGGAAATGATGCAATTGTCACACGTTGATAGGGAGATAATAAGTGGCTCAGTTAAAATGTACAATTAGAATCTTTTTCTGCCACTGAATTATGTTTCAGAATATATGAAATGTTCAGAACTATGTTAAAATATTACATCACGTGCTCCTCAGCACACTCCAGCTGGGCTGTGATCCTCTCCACTCCACTGAGCTCCCTTCTGACCATCACCTTGCTAAACCCCATGCTCCAACCTCTTCCCCATCTCACTCAGTAGCACTTGACACCAGGGCCCTCCCCTCCAACACTTTTTTCCCTCCAGACTCTCCTGCTTTTATCAGGTTGCCTGTTCTTCCTCAACCTCCTTCTTTCCTGGAACTTGATCACCAAGAGCACTTAGGGCTGAGTCTTGGGTCCTCTCCTCAGCACTATGGACTCTCCCCTGGGAGGTCTTGGTCATATGGCTTTAAATAATACCCATAAGCTGATAACTTCCAAACCATATCTTCACCAGAACTTTGTATCCATCAAAGGTAACCACACTAGTTCCCATCACATTATAGGCATTCAAATATTTGTTAAACAAATGAATTTTATGAAAAAAGGAGCAGCATGCAAACTTTTCTAATCAATGTGATCATAAGTAGGTAAAAGTGAAATAAAATACCCAAACATAGTAAAATGACCTAAACATAAAAAAATATAAAATACCCAAAAGAAAATATATCCAAATGTTATAACCTCTTATACACATTGTATCCCCAGCATTAGTCACATGTCAACCACTAAGACTCTCATCTCAAATATCCCTGTACTGAATAGATAACGAAGATATAGTGCACACACACACACACACACACACACACACACACACACATAGAATATTACTCAGCCATTAAAAAGAATGAAATAATGTCATTTGCAGCAGCATAGATGGGCCTACAGATTGTCATGGTGAGTGAAGTAAGTCAAACACAGAAATATCATATAATATATAATATCCCTTATATGTGGAATCTAAAAATGAACTCATTTACAAAACAGAAAATGACAGATAGAAAATGAATTTATGGTTACCAGCCAGTGGGGGCAGGGGTGGGGAGCGGAAATGAGGGGAAGAATAGTTTGGGAGTTTGGGATGGACATATACACACTGCTACATTTAAAATGGATAACCAACAAGTTTCTACTATATAGCACAGGGAACTCTGCTCAATGTTTTGTGGCAGCTTAGATGGGAGGTGAATTTGAGGGAGAATGGATACATGTCATGGCTGAGCAACTTCGTTTTCCACCTGAAACTATCACAACATTGTTAATCAGCTGTGCTGCTGCTGCTGCTGCTAAGTCACTTCAGTCGCCTCCGACTCTGTGCGACCCCATAGACGGCAGCCAACCAGGCTCCTCTGTCCCTGGGATTCTCCAAGCAAGAATACTAGAGTGGGTTGCCATTTCCTTCTCCAATGCATGCAGGCATGCATGCTAAGTCACTTCAGTCGTGTCCGACTCTGTGTGACCCCATGGACAGCAGCCCACCAGGCTCCTCTGTCCACAGGATTCTCTAGGCAAGAGTACTGGAGTGGGTTGCCATTTCCTTCTCCAGTTAATCAGCTATATGCATATATAAAACTAAAAGTTTAAAATAAAATATCTCTGTACCATTCACTGCACTTATAATGCTATACTGTACCACTCATTTCATGCTGTAGTAAAGACTTAATAAAAATTAGACTGACCAACAGATGAATGGATAAACAATATAAGGTCTGTCTATAGACTCTTGAGAGTTCCTTGGACTGCTAGGAAATCCAACCAGTCCATTCTAAAGGAGATCAGCCCTGGGTGTTCTTTGGAAGGATTGATTCTGAAGCTGAAACTCCAGTACTTTGGCCACCTCATGAGAAGACCTGACTCACTGGAAAAGACTGATGCTGGGAGGGATTGGGGGCAGGAGGAAAAGGGGACGACCGAGGATGAGATGGCTGGATGGCATCATGGACTCGATGAACATGAGTCTGAGTGAACTCCGGGAGATGGTGATGGACAGGGAGGCCTGGCGTGCTGCGATTCATGGGGTCACAAAGAGTCGGACACGACTAAGCGACTGATCTGATCTGATCTGATCTGATACAGTGAAATGCTATTCAACCATACAAAGGAATAAAGTGATGACACATGCTACAACAGATTAACCTTGAAAAATTATGCGAAGTGAAAAAAGTCAGACATACACAAAATATATGATTCCATTTGTATGAAATGTTCAGAAGAGGCAAATCCACAGAGACAGAAAGCAGATGAGTATGTGCTGGGGGCTGGGGGAGGGGAAAGAGAGTGACTGCTCAATGGGTGTGGGGTTTCTGTTTGGGATGATGGAAAGCTTTGGAGCTAGACAGTGCCGATCGCTGCATGCCATTGTGAATGTACTTAATGCCATTGAATTGTACACTTTAAAAATATTTATATGGCAAATTTAATGTAATGTGTATTTTATCACAATAAAAAAAGTTAGACTAAGCATCTTTAAAACTCTTGGGAGCCAAATGTCTTATTCCAAAAGTTAAAATTCCTTTACTCCTTAAAAAAAAAAAGAAAAGAAAGCAAAAATATGGCATTTCCTCAAAGAGTAACAAAAGAATGCTGTTTGGAGTTACTTGTATATCGGAGTAAGAGCAGTTTAAGGTACAATCCAAAGGTAACATATAAAGAAGTCAGCTAAAAATGGAATTGAGGAATGCTTACTTTAATGGGTGTCAACACCAAAGAAATACATCAAAGTAAAAAGAGAATTTGGACTAAAATAGCTAACAAGGTCTATTTATAGGCAAAAATTCGAAGCTGCAAATTGTCAGATAAGGCAAAATTAATTTTGTGAAAGTATGAAAATCTGGCAGAACAGCAAGGTTATGTTAAAAAAAAAAAGTGGAAAGGGGATTAAGGTAGAAATGCCAAAAATAGAAGAGTAAGTTAAGAGAATTGATGAAGACAGGCTCAAGTTAGTGAGAGGGAAAAAAAGGCACCGAAGGTATTTAAACAGCAATTTCAGATTTTTCAAGGATGAGTAAAAGAAAATACTGGCAGGTTTTAGGAGTGAAAAGTTCAATAGTGGAGGGACCTAGCACTTTTTGTCAAAGGCTGACTAGACACAGAGAATGCTGCTGAAAAGGGAAATAATGTGATCATGATGGTAAAAAGAAGAAATGCTTCTAAAAACATGTGGTGATACAATTTATTATCTAGACAGGGTCTCTGGACAATGAAAGAGACATAATTAATAATTCTGCCAGGACAATAGGAATAAATCATGACTGTTCCAGGCAAACCAGGGAGCAGTCACCCTACTTGTAGGCAACCTCAAAGTAGATCCTGCTTCTGCTGCTGCTAAGTCACTTCAGTCGTGTCCGACTCTGTGCGACCCCATAGACGGCAGCCCACCAGGCTCCCCCGTCCCTGGGATTCTCCAGGCAAGAACACTGGAGTGGGTTGCCATTTCCTTCTCCAATGCAGGAAAGTGAAAAGTGAAATGAAGAGTGCTTAAAATAGTGGTTCTTCACTCAATCAGAACATGTGTCCACTTTTTATAACATGTATTTAGCAAGGTCCCCTGTGCCATGCTGAATTAATATTTGAAACTAACCATCTATCTATATAATTTCAAAGAGAAAACAAATGTAAAACCCTAAGTAAAAGATGAAGGAAAAATAAAAAGAAAGTAAATTATAATAACATTTATTTCAATAAGAAATTTCAATATTGAACATCAATAGATGTTCAAGTGTGACTATTTCAAAATAATATGCTCAGGCATATTAGAAGACATAACAAAACAGGTGCCTGCACTGATTCATATGCAAGTTTGGATTTAAAGGTGAATGATCACAAAACACTGTATAGTCATGGAAATAAAGGAACAAAGGTATACAGGCGGACACCAGAAAACACGTAGTGTTAGCAATTTTGTCAACTGTATCTCAATAAAGAGAAAAAAGCAGAAAAAAAATATAGCAAAAAGAAAAAGTAATGTTAGGATAAATAACAGAGCACGCATACTATAAAACAAAAGAAGAAAGAGCCCTTTCGGCTGGAACCGCCATCTTCCGGTAATTCGCCAAAATGACCAACACGAAGGAAGACAGGAGGGGCTGCGTGCTCTCTAGGCCTTCCAGAAAACACGGAGCTGTACCTTTGGCCACATACATGCGAATACAAGAAGGGTGATATTGTAGCTATCAAGGGAATGGGTTCTATTCAAAAAGGATTGCCCCACAGATGTGACCATGGCAAAACTGGGAGAGTCTACGGTGTTACCTAGCATGCTGTTGGCATCATTGTAAACAAACAAGTTAAGGGCAAGATTCTTGCTATTTCCTTTAGAGTCTTCTTTCTGAGGCCAAGACTCCCAGGCATCCCAGCTCACTTCTCAAGAGTTATTTTCCATTGTGATTCTGCCCCCCAAAACACCAAGCCAAGTGGCAGGCATTCCCTTTAGCACTTAAGTCATAAAGACTGATTTTATAAAAATTTATCAGAAAGGAAATAAAGAGAAAGTCACCTCTGGTTTGAGCCCCTCCGCATTTGTGGGTCTGATGTTGTGGGAGTACTTTGGCTGCAGCTACTATGTGGATGTCTGATCAGAAACCACCCAGTGGGCAAGTGTAGTGTATGGGAAGGTTATTTTAAGCATGGTTCTGGAGAAATTCATTGTACTAATAAGCAACCCATTTTTGCTTGGAATCACACAAAATGATGGTGCATCAAACATGGAACATGTGAAAAATCTGTGATCATGTGTGGTAGAAACCCATGAGTTCAGAAAAATAAAAATAAGTTAGAAGATTCATGAAGCAGAAATAAGCACATAGTATGTCTGTCCTTCTAGCTGTGGCTAAGGGGAGCAGTGGTCTGTAACTTGTCTTGCTATGTTATCTTCTTTTAAGGTTTCATTCATTCTTGTTTGTTTGTTTGTTTGTTTACAATCCAGGTCTTTATATTTACACCCATCAGGCCATGAATTCATAGGGAATGGGCTCCAACAGTTTGAGTTCTTTTCCTTTCACCTGGAGAGCGACATGAAGTATGAAAATAGAAAAGCAATGATGAAGGGCAGAACTGTCCACTCATACTCTGGGATGGATATGACTCTACAAACCACCTGGCCTCATGCTCCAGACCTGCCACGGTCTCCTCCCCATCTCTCCTTCAGTTTCATTTCCCACTATCTCTGCTCCTGCCCGGCCCTCCACCCCAGGCCTTAATTCTCTCCACTGTTCTCCCATCCCTATCATCAGAATCAGACTCTGCCATCCAAATGGCATCCACCTGACCTGCTCCTCCAGGACGAACCAAGTCCTTCCTCCACCGAAAAGACATCACCCGTTTCAGCCTCTAGAGATCTCGTCCTCTTCTAAGCTTACAGAGCTGATGTGCCAATCATTTGGCAGATAAACCAATGCTATCTTAAGACTGGGGTTGTGTTTTGACTTAGCTTTCAACATGTCTGGGTCTTATCTGACCAACCAGGTTCTTGCAGAAGGGATCTGACAAAGTATTTTGTCTCCCACACAGCACCACCCAAAGTCAGCACTTCCTAAATGCATCCTGATGTTGTTGCCTAATCATCACATAACAATGAAATATGAGGTCAAGAAAGTCAGCCTCTTGAGAGCAATTACCAAGTCTTGTTGCTCTTAGATAATAGCACAAAGTTAGTACATGCAATAAAGCTTGAATGAAGAAGCGGCCAGGACTACAAGCAACGGGAAAGTATAGGGGGGGTTGGGGTGGAGATGGGAGAACAGGATGGAGGAGTAAGAGATGAGGAGAAAAGATGGCACCATCAGGAGTAAAAACTGGGCCAGTCAGCGGTGCTTGCATATATTTTAGAGGCAAACTGGAAGGTGGAAACAGCTGAGGGAAGGGAGACAAGGATTTGGAAGTCATCCTTCAAGAACAGAATGAGACCAAGTCATCTGTCATCTAACTTTTTCATGTAGCAAATACGTGAGCCCTCTGCCAAGGCACTCTTGACACACAGGTGTTTAACAGCGAGACTGCAGGGGCAAAAAGAATAATTTTATCTCTACCACATTTATATATTTAACTTTGATGAGATAGAAAAGGACAAAAATTCAGAGCATTTTAATATTCTGACTGGGTAAGAAAAAAAATAGGGCGTATACACCTACAAAAAGGAGAGTGATCGGGGGTGTTATGAACTGAAAAGAGTTTATAAAGAGTACAAATGGGAAATATAATTATAGGTCTTTAAAGAAGGTAGAAGATTTAGGTAAAAGAAGATGGTATGAAAGAAGAGAACAACACAACAAAAGGAGAATCATAACAGATGTTCTTGAGGAACAGAGTGATTTAAAACTCAGCCACTGCAAATAGACACAGTCTCAAAATATATATTGTCATCAATCTAATTCAATGTGAAAATGAAAGGGATCTGAGAAATCTGTTCCCGAAAAAGGGTAGTAGCAAAACATAGTGTAAAAGCATTTCCTACAAATCCAAATATCACCAGATAACCCTGGTGTCAGCGACACCAGCATAGCTGGCTAGCAGTCACTAAGGCCACTCTTCCCCCTTAAACGCCATGACGTGGGGTCACTCTCTCTTCTGCTGCCACATTCTGGGTGGCCTGCCACCTGGCTCTGTTTCTCACACATGGTCTGGGAGTACTTAATTCTACTAAGTCATATTGGTTATCTATTTGCAGTCTCTTTCCAGTAGGAGGTAACCTCCGAGAGGGTAGGGATCTGAAATGGGCCTGACCCAGAGAGGGACAGAGTGGAGCACAAGGCTATGGACAGAGGGTCACACTCTTAGCTCTGGGAGACATGCCAGGATGAGGCATGTGTCTTTGCTTTTCAACAGAGACAAGTGGAGCAGCCTCAGAAACATCACCTACAGAGCCGTCCCGCTTAGGACTGAAACTGCATCATCCACTGTCCTGATTCTCACGGGTTAGAATTTGGGCAGGAATGACATCATCAGGTCTTCTGGTTCTCCAGCTTGCCGACTGAAGGTCTTGGGACTTGTCTGCCCCCATAATCGTGACAGCCAATTCCTTCTCATGAATCTTTTTATACAACATATACATATGATCTATTCTGTTTATCTGGAGAACTCTAACATAGTAGGTAGAGGCACTAGCCTACTGGTTCTCAAAGTGTTGGGCCCAGTGTGCATCAACCTAGTATCAATACCAATAGGAAACTTTTAGAAATGAAAACTCTTCAGCTCATCCTACAGCTACTAACCCAGAAACTCTGGGGCAGCGCCTAGCAGTTTGTGGTTTCAGAAGCCCTCCAGGTGATTCTGATGCATGCTCACCCTTGAGAATCACTCATGCTAGGATAAATGCATCACATCCGTAATGGAATTCTTCCTTACTACTCAAAGTGTGATCTGTGGACCAGCCACACGGGCATCACCAGCGGCTGGTTAGAACTACAATGCCAAAGAATGCTCATACTACCGCACAATTGCACTCATCTCACACGCTAGCAAAGTAATGCTCAAAATTCTCCAAGCTAGGCTTCAGCAATATGTGAACCATGAACTTCCAGATGTTCAAGCTGGATTTAGCAAAGACAGAGGAACCAGAGATCAAATTGCCAACATCTGTTGGATCATCGAAAAAGCAAGAGAGTTCCAGAAAAACATCTACTTCTGCTTTATTGACTATGCCAAAGCCTTTGACTGTGTGGATCATAACAAACTGTGGAAAATTCTGAAAGAGATGGGAATACCAGACCACCTGACCTGCCTCTTGAGAAATCTGTATGCAGGCCAGGAAGCAACAGTTAGAACCGGACATGGAAAAACAGACTGGTTCCAAATCGGGAAAGGAGTACATCAAGGCTGCATATTGTCACCCTGCTTATTTAACTTCTATGCAGAGTACATCATGAGGAACGCTGGATGGAAGGACTGATGTTGAAGCTGAAACTCCAATATTTTGGCCACCTGATGCAAAGAGCTGACTCATTTGAAAAGACACTGATGCTGGGGAAAATTGAAGGCAGGAGGAGAAGGGAACACAGGATAAGATGGTATCGCTAACTCAATGGACATGAGTTTGAGTAGACTCTGAGAGTTGGTGATGGACAGGGAGGCCTGGCGTGCTGCAGTCCGTGGGGTCACAGAGTTGGACATGACTGAGCGACTGAACTGAACTGAATTGGTTAGAACTGTAGGCATGTGCACAGCACTCCAGAGCTACAGAACCAGAATCTGCGTTTTCACAAGATTCCCCAGGTGATCTGGGTGCCTTTGCATTCACGTTAAACATGCCTAATGGTGAGTCTGAGCTGTGCTGAGGTCGGATCACCTCTGGGCTGACCAGTAAGGCTTTCCCTGGGTTCCTGAGCTCAAGTCCTTAAAATTAACCATCTATTGCTTGAAATGATTTAAGTGACTGTCTGGTCCCTGAGACACAAAGGGCCTTCTCAGAGTCACAGCATGGGGTGAAGGGCATATCTGCTCACTTCAGCCCCACCCCTCACTCTACTCCACGCCCGAGGTTCACGCTGTGGAGTGACTGCCCTGGACAAGCCACCACCTTGTTTATACCTGTGGGCTTCTCTTCTCTTTTCTCCATGTAAACCTTGTTTATCCCTATTCACATGGGAGTTTCTAGAGCTCTGCTGTCTGGTATGGTAGCCATTAGCCACCAGTCATTACTGAGCTCTTGAAATACAGCTGGTTTGAATTAAGATGCGCTACTACGCAAATATGCTGCAAATGTTAAAGAACATAAAATATCTTAGGAATAATTTTCATATTGATTATATTTTGAAATGATAAATCTTGAATATAGTGTATTAAGTAAAATATTTTATCAAAATTGATTTCAACTTAAAAAATGTGGCTACTAGAAAACATAAGATTACACATGTGGCTCACATTATATGTGTGCTAAGTCACTTCAGTCTTGTCCAGTTCTTTGCGACCCGATGAACTGTAGCCCACCAGGCTCCTCTGTCCATGGGATTTCCCAGTATTATATAGTTGGCCCTTTAACAACTTGGGGATTAGGGGTGCCCATCCTCCCCACAGTGGAAAATCCATGTATAACCTGTAGTCAGCCCTCCATACACATGTGGTTTCTATGTATCTGCAGTTCTACATCGCAGATTTAACCAATCTCAGGTCATGTAGTACTGTAGTATTTACTACTGAAAAAAAAAAATCCCTGTATAAGTGGACCTGCAAGGTTCAAACCTGTACTGTTCAAGGATCAACTGTATTTTTCTGGATAGTGTGGGGCTAGAGAACAGGCCACGGCCCCTCCATTAGAGAGCAGCTCCCAAGGGGGCAGGCATCACATCTCTCCCTTGCTCTACACCAAGCTCTGTGACAAGCTGTCTGGAGGTGGGTGAGCGTCAGGGCAGGCTACACAGACGCTTTCCAGCGTTCAGCCTAGGGTTTAATTCCACTGCACAAGGTCATGAATGGTCCTGTCATTAAGATGCTTGCCCTCATGGGAGATACTGCACGTTTCTTGGCCCTGGTTACCGAAGGAAATCAGAGGAGAAAGCTTTCTCTTCCACTCTTCATGCAAGGATTTCCCTCTGCGAGCAGTTCTTAGGATGTTAATGCCAGGTCTGAATCACAAAGCTACCGTTTACTGAGAGCCTGCTATTTGACAGTGCTGTGCTGGTCCTTACACAGTTCATGGGCAGCCAGTAGCATCTGTTTCTGGGAAAGGAAATGAGGTTTGAAAGGTTAATTTCTACATAGTTAGAAGTTAGTGGAGCTAAAATCCAAGACCATTGGATAACACTGCCAACTAAACTTCACTATTGCTGCTGCTGCTAAGTCGCTTCAGTCGTGTCCGACCCTGTGCAACCCTATAGACTGCAGCCCCAAAGGCTCCCCCATCCCTGGGATTCTCCAGGAAAGAACACTGGAGTGGGTTGCCATTTCCTTCTCCAATGCATGAAAGTGAAAAGTGAAAGTGAAGTCGCTCAGTCCTGTCCGACTCTTAGTGACCCCATGGACTGCAGCCTACCAGGCTCCTCCGTCCATGGGATTTTCCAGGCAAGAGTACTGGAATGGGGTGCCATTGCCTTCTCCGAACTTCACCACTAGGGGGTTTAAAAAGCTCCACATATGAATCATACTCTTAATTCCAGAAGCTCTGCTCTTTCTAAATATGAAGCATAAGTAAAAAGCATAGTACATAAAGCTGGTGAGAAGCAGGGGGCGCTGCTGGATTCCCTTTGGGCTAGCATAGCACCATTGACAATTTATCCATGGCATATGGGACCAGAGTGGATTCTTTCAGGCCTGTGGTCTATGAGGTGGTCCCAAACCACACATGGGCTGAAATTGGCCTTTGATGTAGAAGCAAAAGGGAATACAGGGCCATTCACACTTAAAGGGGCTGTGGCCTTTAGGTTATTCTCTATCTCCTAGTGTTAGAAAGAATAAAACATCTTCAATGGTCTCCCCAAATTAAAGCCAAAGGGGAGGGGACAGGGTTGAGAGCTTTAGCGTTTTCCCATTCTGTTAATAGCTCTCCTGCTTTCCTTCCCCCTCCCCAAGTACCATGACCTAATAAAACTTTTCCTGCTTACTTGAGACATCAGATCTAATGTCCTCACTGATGGGAACCAAAAAAAAAAAAAAAAGGTTTCAGGTGACTTGAGTTGTATATAGCTCCCCAGGTGGCACTGTGAGTGAAATCGCTCAGTCGTGTCCGACTCTTTGCGACCCCATGGACTGCAGCCTACCAGGCTCCTCTGTCCGTGGGGTTTTCCAGGCAATAGTCCTGGAGTGGATTGCCATTTCCTTCTCCAGGGGATTTTCCCAACCCAGGGATCGAACCCGGGTCTCCCGCATTGTAGACAGACACTTTACCGTCTGAGCCACGAGGGAAATCCAGGTGGTGCTAGTGGTAAAGAATCCACTTGCCAGTGCAGGAGACTCAAGAGACATGGGTTTGATCCCTGAGTCAGGAAGATTCCCCTGGAGAAGGAAATGGCAACCCAGTCCAGTTTTCTTGCCTGTAAAATTCCATGGACAGAGGAGCCTGGCGGTCTACAGTCCATGGGATCGCAAAAGAGCCAGATATGACTGAGCACAGATTACACTCCTACCAACTCCATTCCTTTAAAATGGATCATAGAAAACAAGGACTAGTCCAGGCTGTAGAGACCAGAGAATTCAAACCCTTTATTTTGCAGAAACAGAGATACAGAATTTAAAGTCACACGTTTATTGGCAAAAGTTGGGACCAGAACTTCGGACCTCTGATTCCTCATTTCCCCAGTTCCAAATAGAAAATTAGAAAAGGGATGTTTTAAACATTGCTGTGTTCCCACCCAAATTCATATATGGAAACCCTAATCCCCCCACTCTCACCCCATGTGGCTGTTTTGGGAGACAGGGCCTTTGAAGACATGACAAAGTTCAATGAGGTCATAAGGGAGCAGCCCTAATCCAAGAGGGCTTCCCAGGTGGTGCAGTGGTAAAGAACCCACCTGCCAATGCAGGAGACGCACGAGCTGAGGGTTCTATCCCTGGGTCAGGAAGATCCCCTGGAGCAGGAAATGGCAACCCACTCCAGTAAATTCCATGGGCAGAGGAGCCTGGAGAGCTGCAGTCCGTGGGGTTGCAAACTATTGGACAGGACTGAGTGACTAACACATACACACACCTAATCCAATAAGGCTGGTGCCCTTATAAGACGATCAAGAGACACCAGAGTTATCTCCACCATGAGAGGACATAGCAGAAATGTGACTAGTCAGAAACAGAGCCTTCACCAGAAACCAAATCCTGCTGGACCCTGAGCTTGAACTTCCAGTTGCCAAAACTGTGAGAAAATTAATTTCTGTTATTTAAGGCATGCAGTCTGTGGTATTCTGTTATGGCAGCCTGGGCTGAGTAACACATGAGGATAAAGTAATTTTTATCTGTGGGCCTCAACTCAAGTTTGGGCATGAAAGGTACGTAATGTAGGGGGAAACACCGGACCAGAACTGGCCAAGATAGGGGCCATTCAGAGACTGACTAGGGACCACTTTCCACATGGAATACCCCAGCCCACAGGTACTGGAAGGCCATTAAAAACAATGAGTCAATTAGTTGGAGAATTTGGGGAAAGCATCCAAACTATGCATATCCTGTTCTGTGAAACAGCCTGTCTGTCCTTTCATGATGCAAGCAAACAGGAAAAACATTGGCCTGGGTACACCTCTCCCCCTTCTGAAACCTTCTCTGGCACATAGTGTCCCTTGAAATCCAGGTTGGGAGGGCTGAGAGAGGAGAAAATGAGTCTGACCCTCTGGTTTATAACCCCTTAGGAAGGGTGGAGGGACTCTTGTTATACTTCTGAGGGTCTGATGAATGCCCACATGCTTTAAGATGTCAGGCCATTAGGTAGCAGCCAGTGGCCTGAACTGGAAATGTTCTCACTGGTGGAGTGTCTTTAGCATGTGGGAGATATACCAGCCACAAAGGAATAGTTTTACTTACAGCCAAATGTTTTCCTGGAACTTCTGAAGTTAATAAAAGATTTTTTAAGTACAAAGGAAAAAGAACAACAACAAAATAATCAGTGTTAACAAGCTGGAATGTTTATCATGATATATATTTTTTTCAGTTTTACAAAGCTTTTTATGACGGGCATGTATTACTTTATAATGATGATAATAAATATTGTTCATTCTCTAAATAGTTCAGTATCACATGCCAGGAAGTTTTCTAGATGCTGGAGATACAGCAGTAAACAGATAAAAATCCCTCTTCCTCTAGAGCTTCCAGTTAGGGGGTATTTGAATGGAGGAGGTAGTAAAATAGGAGACAGTGATAGCCCTGGAAGGAAAAGTTGGGGTGGAGTGAGAGGATGGAGAGCCCTGGGGATGAAATATCAGAGAGGGTTCTCCAAGGAGGGGATGTCTGAGCAGAGATCTGAAGTAAGTGAGGGGCCAAGTCAGGGGCAGGGCTGCGGAAAGAGCTCTTCTTTACACAGGGAACAGCAGGCGAAGGCCCTGAGGTTTTGCTCAAGGAGAAGCAGAAGGCCAGCGAGACCACAGTGGAGCAAGCAGCGACCACAGTGGAGGAGCGGAAGGAAATGGGTCTGGAGAGCCAGGCAGGCGTGCACTGGGCCTTGTGAGGCCATGATGAGGGGTCCATCCAGTCTCAGTCTCAGTGTGAGGAGAGCAAAGGGAAGGCTGAAGCTGGGGAGTGAGGTGATGTGCAGGCTGACGTTGTCTCCTGGATGCCTCCCGTGTTCCAGGGACCACATTTCCCCCATCAGACGACAAGGCCCTGAGTTCAGGGATATGGGGATGTTTTCTCTTGTGGGTTCCTCTCCCAAGAGAGGGCTGAAGCAGGAGCCGCAAGCCATAGCAAAGTGCCGGCTTATCTCTCCCCAAGGTTTTCACCTCCTGGGACTCACCTTCTACTGTCAACTCCACTGTCACCTGGCGGGCACCACTACCGTTAGTGGCTTCACAGGTATACTTTCCCTTGTCCTCTTCACGCACAGCATGAATCAAAAGGCTGAAAGTCCCCCGGGTACCACAGTCCAGCAGGAAGCGGCCCCCACTGGTGATGGGTTGTCCATTTCTGTGCCATGTCACTTGGGGCTCTGGGTAGCCCCGAACCTTCAAGGGAAAGAAGAAAGGGTGAGAGCTTGTATATGAGGAGTACTTCCTATGTATCAAGCATTGTTCTGGGTACTTTATATGTATTAACTCATATAATCCTCATAAGCAGCCCATGAAACAAATACTACTTTCATCTCCATTTTAGAGATGAGGAAATTGAGATGCAGAGTTTTGGTAGATTTCTTGAGGCCTTGAAGATATAAAGTGGCCAAGTCAGGCATCCTGGCTTCAGAGCCCACCACACAGATGTCTCTCAAGCCTGGTTGCATGATTAGAATCACTGCAGGAGGAGATTCAAAGCAAATACTAGTGCCCAGGCTCAACCTTGGACCAATTAAATCAGAACCCCAGAGGTGGGGACTGAACATAGGGATTCTAGACCAATGCTTCCCACTCTAACAAGCAACAGATACTTCTTAAAAATGCAGATTCTCCTTCTATAGGTCTGGGTGGGCCTGAGATTCTGCCATTCAGATAAGCTCTCAGATGCTGCTGAGGCTGCTGGTCCCTAGAACTCACCTTGGGTAGCAAGGTTTTAGATCGGAGCTGCCCAGTACGGCGGCTACTAGCCACACGTGGTGACCAGGTGCTTGAAACGTGGCTGATCCTGAGTCACACTGTAAGTGTAAATTACACAAGCGGCTTTGAAGAGTTAGTATGAAAAAAGAATGTAAAATGCCTCGATAATTTAGAAATACTGATGACATATTGAAAAGATAGTAACTTTGACATATTGGGTTAAATAAAATATATTGTTAGAACTAATTTCACTTGTTTCTTTTCAGTGTCTTAATGGCGCTACTAGGAAAGGTACACCTACATATGTGCCTTGCTTGATGCGTCTATCAGCCAGTGCTACCGGAGACCACTCTCTCTACGAATCGTTAGCAGCTAACATCTTCTGAGTGCTAAGTGTTAAGCACTTTTCTAAATACTTAACATATCTAAGCCTCATAGCAACTTGTTCAGAGAGAAGAGGTTTCCCCAATGAGGGGGAAATGCAGGGAGAGATAAGTTCCAAGAAAGAAATCACTTTGAATTTCAGAGAAAGGTCCCCAAGGGCCCTGAAACCCAAGAAATGCAATCAGCCCTTCGGAATGGATTCCTCTTCAGTGGAACAGGGCTCAGACTGGCCCATCAGTGCAAGCCCTTGGGCCCTGAATTGGGGGATTTTAGCACTGGAAATGCACAGAAGACATCATAGAACCCTCCTGAGAAAGAAACTGTTGGTGTTGCAAATAGGTGGCAGCAGTAGCTTTTACACATGTATCCACTTTCAAGACAAGAGAGAATGGGTACAGATGCGGCAAAACCCAAATTCACTGGATAATCCCAAATTGCATTTACAAAGAGAGCCTTCAGTGACTGGCAACTATAATCCTCATCACATTCCCCAGCGAGGTCAGAGAGGATGCTTTATCAGCACATGGGAGCAAGGGGAGGGTAGTTGGCTGTGCACTCACACCTAGACCATTGCAGCCTTGCCAAGCACACGTATCCTATCTCAGGGTGATGGGGTTGAAGGGGACCACATGCATATTATAATGTCTATTATGAAATGAAACAAAAAGAGATCACCTCTGAGTTGCTCCTATTCCTTTAACTTAACTATCATTTTCTGACATTCTTGCAAATAACACCCTTGATCTTTGTAAAACAGAAAAAATTTAAATGAAAATATGTGTTCCTTTCATATTAGTGTGTCTGTATAATGAATATATGACTTCCCCAGTGGCTCAGTGGTAAGGAAGCTGCCTGCATTGAGGAGTCACAGAAGATGCAGGTTTGATTCCTGGGTCAGGAAGATCCCCTAGAGTAGGGCATGGCACTCACTCCAGTATTCTTGCCTGGGAAATCCCGTGGACGGATGAGCCTAGTGGGCTACGGCCCATGGGGTCACAAAGAGTCAGACACAGCAGAAGTGACTTAACACACATGCACATAATAAACATATAGCACAACCATTTATTAATTTGTGGAACCCCTCAAGGTACCTAAATCTAGAATTGAAATTAAAAGTGGTACACAAATAAACATTCTGCATGTCTGAAGGTGGCAGATGCCACATATCCATATAAAAAACACATCATCTTGTGGTACACTCTTGGCACAAAACTTCATGCCAAGGAATATCAGACAATCACTCTAGCAACACATTCTTTTTCTCTGTGAAGCTTATCTTCAGGAAACAGCTAAGGAAAGAAACTTCCCTACAGAAGGAAGCCCCTTGGGAGTTTGGTCTCACAGTGAATTTGTGAGTCATTATCCTTTCCTCCACCCTGTTAGGCAGGGCCAGCCTCACCTCCAGAAAATCATTGGGTAACCTTCTGTCGGTGTCCGAGAAAGGGATGCAGGGCCCAGGGACTTGGGGGAGGTGATGAATCATTAACTTCACCAAGTGCATCCTTGGCATTCCATGAGCAAGCGCTCTGGCCCCCTGCAGTGGTGCCAGCTCTGAGGCCATCAGGGCTGGAGGCATCAATGATTAACCGGGGACACTGCAAGCGCTCCAGACCTTGAGGACACAGATCCCTATTTCCCGTTCTATTTTCCTCTCATTTTCTACATGCGTAGACATTCCCCTCCACCCCACACCACCAAATCCACCTCTGCAGTGCCCTTATATATTAAAGTAAGCATCCAAGGATTTTTTTTTTTTAATGCTGAAACTAGTGCCACTTAGAAAACTGCAGTTTGCAATGGACTTTTGTACAGCCTGCATCTGAAGCAAAAGCAGGAATTTCTATGACCTTTTTCTGTTCCAAGGTCTGAATGATCTGCAGCTCCAATTCTTATCCTTCCAATATGGAAAAACTTGTTCAGTCACTACCTAACCTTACCTAAAAATTACTCAGCTTCAAGTAAACTCATTTTTATTGTCTTCCCACTCTCTTGGGCTCCTAGGTGGGGAAAGAAGAGAAACCCAGACTCACATTCCTGGGTGTGTGACAACAGCCCTGCCCTCCCTGGATGTCTTATCTGCCTTCATCACGGGCCTTCTGCCAAGAAGCCACAGCTGGGACTTTTACAGCCCAGTCAAAACTGCAATAAAAGCCCAGTGATACTTCAGCTTTCAGAGTCTTCCACATAGAGAATCTTATTTGATTCTTGCAGTGCTATAATGACAGTGTCTTGGGAAGCAGAAGCAGAACCTGAGATAAGGATTCAGGAAGCCGAGCCCTTAACTGACACTCAGAGCAACTGGGAGCAGGTGTAGCAGCCTGGTGACGGTGATTCGGGTGGGGTACCAGGAGTGTCTGTGACAGCATGCAAGGCTGGTCATATTATTAAGCCCAGAGAGCTAAGGAAAGAGGCCTGGAGAAGTGAACGATTTGCTATCATCAAGATCAAACGGCAGATCTGGGGCCACAATTTTGGTCTAACAGTTGAGTAGCTGTCTCTCTGTGCCTCACTGTAAATTAATGGTTTTGGTAAAATAAATACTGTAGAACCCAAAGCATTGATAAATGTCTATCCCTTATAACCCTAAACCTCCCCTATGTTAAAGCAGTATCTGTTCCCTACTTGGGGAAAATGTCAATGGTCATGGGCATGTTCAAAGCAAGTCTGGGGCTGCTTCCTTGGAGTAACAAACGACAGTGCCATAGGCTAAATGTGTCTCTCTAAAGTTCATGTTGAAATCCGAACCCTTAATGTGATTATATTAGGAGGCGGGCCCTTTGGAGTGATTAGGTCAGAAGGGTAGGACCCTCATGAATGGGATTAGTGCCCTTACAAAAGCTACTCCAGGGAGCTCCCTCACTCCTTTTTACCGTGTGGGGACACAGCAAGAAGCTGGCCATCTGCACACCAGGAGCTGGATCTCCCCAGACACTGAATCTGCTGGGGCCTTGATTTTGGACTTTCCAGTCTCCAAAACTGTGAGAAATAAATTTCTGTTGTTTAAACCACCCCATCTATTGTATTTCTGTCATAGCAGAAATACCCTAACGGCCTAAGACAGATAGGATGGGTGCCATGCATGTGCCCAAGACATCCCTAGGAGAGTCAGTGTGGGTCAGAGAAGACAGATGACATAACAGCCAGGCCTGTGTCCTAGGTCTGGCTTGGCTTCCTGACCTCTTCAGGTTGTAATTCCTACCTTTCATTGATGAGAAAACAGTTCTTGATGCCTCAGGTCCCTTCTATCCCTGAAGCAGTCTGGATTAAATAATGACCCACTTAGCTTCTGGGGGAAGATTCTTTCTTCCCTTTCTAGTCTCCCCTGGGCCCAGCCCACAGCTTTAATACTCTCTAATCCTCCATAAGGGAAAACTGAGCGACCACAAGGAGAGATGCCTGTGAATATGAGCAGGCAGCCCTGACTTCTTACCATAATGAGTTTTTGGAAATGGCCCCAAAGAGGGTCATTCTAAGGAGAATCATATTTTTTTGCCACAGTAACTACGTTTAATTGGAGTTGTATTCTTAAACAAAAGCTTGGGATCAAATAAATCAAGGGCATATCTGACAACTTGTCATAAAAATAAAGATAGAGTCACCATAACCCCTATAATAATTTAAAATAGTAAAACCGTGCTTCAGTTCCATAAAATGTCCCCAAGAGCCTTTATGGCCTCAAAAGACCTTCAAAAGGAGTGGGGGCTCATTCTGCGTGCGTTGGCTGGTGAGGAGAAAGCTGGGCTTCAGGCGGGCGGCTGCTTGCTCCATGTCACATCTGCCTGCCATGCTGGGAAGTTTTTCAGAATCTGGTGCCGTTAGAGATCTGCTTAATGACTGAAAGTGAAACATTCTTAAGGGGGTGCGTGCTCAGTCACTTCAGTTGCGTCTGACTCTTTGTGACCCTATGGACTGTAGCCTGCCAGGCTCCTCTGTCCATGGGATCATCCAGGAAAGAATGCTGGATTGGGTTTCCATTCCCTCCTCCAGGAAATCTTTCTGACCCGGGGATCGAACCTATCTTTTGATTTTTCTCTGATGTGTGTGAAGGGCTTGCAGTCAATTCCAGTTTGCCTGAACAGTCTACCAGGGTGTAAGCCCACAGCAAAGTCAGCTTCTCTGGCCTCCATACCCCTACAAGACTCAGAGCAACACATCTGCCTTCACAGCTTGATAAGGGGTAGAAAGGGGGTGATGTTCCTGTTTTTGATGATCTCCTGCATGTCTTTTGTACCTGGGTGGACCTGTCCCTGTTTGCACACTGCCAAGCCACACAGCTGCAGTGCCGAGCTGGGCAAGACATCAAGCCACACAGCTGCAGCGCCGAGCTGGGCAAGACAGGAAACTGAACCTCTGCTCATGATGAGAATGGAGGGAGACCAAAAAGAGAGAGAAACCAGGATTCCACTAAAGCCCGGGTGAAAGGGGACTACTCAGCGGGACACTGGGGAGTTGGAAAGATACACAAAGAAGATGTGAGCAGTGAGCTGAGAAATCCTTGGGGCTGGGAATAATAGATGGAGGGGCTGTCCATAAGTATTTCTTTGAATCCTACTGAGTAACCAAAATCAATGCTGGGAAAGGCTGAGCCTGAAGGATGGGAAATTAAGGAAACCTGCTGGACAGATGTCCCTCTCCTCAAGGCAGACGAAGCTGATTTTGCAACACAACTGTCTCCATGCTTCCTATGATTGCCAGCCTGCCTATAGCCCATCACTCTGAACTTCTTGCTCTATTTCAAGGCATCTTCTTCTACATAAATAAATTCTCCTAGGATAAATGACTAGGACAGAGCTGGTGATTTAAAAACTGAAAATAATAGCAAAGAAACCAATGACCCTGAGGAATTCATTGAAGATGAATCTTCTGTCCCATCTCCAAGTATAAACTCATCCAGATAATAAATGGACATGGATTCACAGAAAGAATTAAAATATTAACACCCCCAGCAAATTAGACCACAGAAAATGCCTATGAAACTTACATCATGGATATACTATGAGAGTGAAGAGTGAAGGGTGAACCACAGGTATGATATAACAGTTTAGGGGCCTGGGTCTGTGTCAGCACCCAGCACCTGGCCCATTGGACAGGCAGGAACTTAATTAAAGCTTTGAATAATCCCATTACCAACAGTCAAAAGCCTTGACTGAACCCACAGAATTTTCAGGAAGAGATCATACCAGCTAAAAGCAGCAATTAGTGAGAGGCTTAAACTGTTGGACCCTCTCTGCCCTTAAGTCCAGAGCTGTGAAACAGCAGGGACTGAAGCAGTTCCGTGAAAAACAAAAGCAAAATGCAGAGAAGCACTCTTCACACCGGCTCGGAGAAGGCCACCTAGGTCTTCAGGAAAGATGCTGGAAGTCTCCCTCTGTGACCAGCCACTCTCACTTCCGGTGGCAAGTTTTCTTTTCCTTTGGCCCAGGACACGGACACCCCTATACCCCCACAACTGCCAGACTGAGATCACACTGTTATTCCCACAGAGAGCGCGAGGCAGGTTACAGCTCAGCAGCCTTGGGCTATACCTCAGGCCCTCGGAACTGTTTCAAACAAGAAGTCTGGCTTCCTTTTATCTAGCTCAAGCTTATCAATGTGTGCAACTTTTTGATCCCCTTTCAATGACACAAGCATTTAAAAGTCCGGCGCAGTCTAACAAAGAAACACAATTCTAAATATAATCAGGAACCTCTGACACTGATGTTTTCCTACTACTTCCAAATTCAGGGTTTTCCTACAAAAACAAGTGTCCTTCCATTTGAGATCCAGTCCCTGTGGGGTGGCTGTGGGACTCCAGCCTTACAGGGAACCTCTTTGCACAAAGCCCGGAGTTCCGGCTTTACCTCCCCTAACAAAGGCTTCCACGGAACCAGCGTCTCCAGCTGGTGAGGCTGGCCCAGGAGCTAAGCTCACCCTCCAGTTTCTAATACTGAGCTGAGACATACTCTCAGATGTATTAAAATATTAATAAGAGGTGCATGGTATCACAGGAGTTTAACAAACTAGTGCTGTGGCTTGGCTTTGTTTGACGTGCTCAGGATCTCCTGCCCACATTTCGCAGGGCAAGCCCCGCCTTTGAAGATCTGCCCCCTTCCCTTCTGCCCACCTCAGGTGAGTCGGTGGAGAGGCATCAGTAGCTGCCTTCTGGCCAAAGCACTCAAGCTTCCACAATGAGCCTGATCCAAGTCAGCCAATCAGGACTCTTCCCTGAAATTTCAATTAGAATAAACTATCTCTTCACAGGGATCCTAAGGTGGGAAGACGTAAGCCTGACGCTACCTGTGGGCAGCCATCCTGCCCCATTCCCACCTCTGTTTCCTTGCCTCCACCTAAGAGAAGCAAGCCATGTGCTCAGTAAGACATCACATACACAGTGGAGAAGGAAGGAGATGGACGCATGGCAGGCAGAGCTGTGGTGACTTAGAATCCACACGGTCATATGAGACAATACCTGTCTTTCATTTAACCCATGCACTTGGTTTCTGTCCCTTGCAAACAAGAGTCCTAACTCAGGAAGGTATATGGCATCTAGAATCAGACAGCCATGTGTGGGTGCTGGCTGTAGCAACCACCAGTTGCCTGACCTTGGGCAAGTTCCTTAACTTACTTGGCCCTCAGTTTATACAACTGTGAGATGGAACTATCTCAGTATCTATTTCCATGAATAAGCTTATGATCAAATGAGAAAACACATGTACAACAGTACGTTAAGAAATTCAAACGGTTAGGTCCTCTGTCTCTTCTCTCTGAGGTCAGTGATTCCTTGTAATAAGGTACCTTAGCATCCATTCAGCTCAAAGCTTTGACAGCTGAAACTGCTTCTGCCCTAAGAAATACCAGTACTTGTGAACTTCTGGGCTTGCTGAGCCTCCTCTCATACAACTCGAATTCTTATATACAACTTCAAGGTGTCACACCCTTAATTAGATAAAAACCTAAAACTTTAACTGAGAACACCTTTTGCCTTTAGTGGAACTGGCTTATTATTTTTATTTGAAGGGTAAACCCCTTTTGAAAAGTGATTGCTGATTTTATGTAATATGAAAAAACACATTTAAAAACAAATATCCTGTCTGTAGTTTTGCCTGTATCATCATCCCACTCCTATAATATCATGTGAAACTTCAAGACAGAGACCATCCCCTTGATTTCTGCCTCACTGACTAATGCAGCCTTGGAATTTCAAGGGCACGGGCAAGTTTCGGGAAGGAAATAAATCTGGGGTAATAAATCTGGAGTTTCTGGCCTGTCATAGTTGGATCTGGAGAGAGAGAGAGACATACTTTGCTGGCAGAAGAGATGGAGCAGAGGGCTCCTCCCCAAACAACACACAGACCACTTGGCAGCGGCTTCTGACTCCTCAAACAGTAGAGCTCAGACACCACAAGACTCAAAAATCCACAAGACTCAATCCGGCCACAGATTGTCCCAGGAAGGTCCCGTCCTCTGAGGAATCTCTGAGAATACGAGGCAATTCTATTTGAAAGCAAAGGTGGGCAAAAGTGACCAGAGGGTCCCAGCCACCGAAAGCATCTCGACTTGGCTCCCTCACCTTAACTGTCTATCCTGGCGGCTGCTGACCACCTGCTCCACATGCACGCACATACCACACAAAGCCTGCATTCTGCTTGGCTCTCCCAGCTGGCAGGCTGTGAGGGAGCGGGGTGAGCAGGTGGAGCTTCGATGGCAGGACCTCTCGGGCTGCCTGCAGCAACATGGGTGGGAGAGCGCCTCTGTGATGCTGTCAAAATAGCTGCACCAGGGGCAGACAGCAGTGTGAATTTGCTACTTAATAGCAGAATGTCCTTCCCAGACCTCACTGCCCAAAGGCACCCTCATCTGCATAGAGAATCATGCCACATAAGAAATCAAAAGTTGTTTCCTGTGCAGTGTCAGGGTCTGGCTGCCCACCAGGCTGAAAAACATAACCCAACATGCTTTCCTAAAATGTTGTCACTCTCACCAAGACATGTATGTGGTCAAAATGTCAATAAGTAAGTCATCAAAAAAAAAAAAGGCAGATCTCTGCTCTACCCCTCCCACCTCCAATTTCCACTTCCTCCAGGAAATCATCTTCAACTCTTTTAGCCATTCCTTCCGTTTTCTTCCCCAGTGTTTCTAAGTAACAAGCTTACACAACTATTTTATTCCTTCAAATTTTAGACATTATGTCTTAACTTCTCTATATGAAACATGAGCTTTTAGCTCTCAACCTTCCCATAAGCTCTTCCCCTACCCCCAGTAACTAATGACAATTTTTATTATGCCAGTGTGTTAGTGTTTGCTTTATTTTAGTTTCACTCACTGCCAAGCTACATAGTATATTACAATCATTAATAGATTTTTTTTCTCCTGGAGTTAATACCTGCCTTACTTTTGGTTTGATTGGTTTTTTAAGAATGCAACTTTTCAAGAGAACTATAAAATTCATCTCAGTCAGTTCACTTCAGTTGCTCAGTCGTGTCCAACTCTTTGTGACCCCATGGACTGCAGTACGCTAGGCTCACCAACTCCCGGACTCTATGCAAAATCATGTCCATTGAGTTGGTGACGCCATCCAACCACCTCATCCTCTGTTGTCCCCTTCTCTTCCTTCCTTCAATCTTTCCCCAGCGTCAGAGTCTTTTCAAATGAGTCAGCTCTTTGCATCAGGTGGCCAAAATATTGGACTTTCAGCTTCAACATCAGTCCTACCAATGAACACCCAGGACTGATCTCCTTTAGGATGGACTGGTTGGATCTCCCTGCAGTCCAAGGGACTCTCAAGAGTCTTCTCCAACACCACAGTCCAAAAGCATCAATTCTTTGGTGCTCAGCTTTCTTTATAGTCCAACTCTCACATCCATACATGACTACTGGAAAAACCAGAGCCTTGACTAGACAGACCTTTCTTGGCAGAGTAATGTCTCTGCTTTTCAATATGCTGTCTAGATTGGTCATAACTTTCCTTCCAAAGAGTAAGCATCATCTCAGCAATGGTCAAACATATTGGTGGCTTTTATTTTTTCCTCCATTGGAGATATCTCTCCTGGAACATCCTGTTGCTGTGCTCCAAATCCGAACTCAATGCTATCTAGGCCTGGTGCATAGTGCTCTGGGGACTTTCCTTCACCACCCTCTTGGGCGCACCACCACTTTGGTTGAACACGTCCTCCTCCAGTGGTTTCTTATGAACAAATGCAAGGAAGATTAAATCTTTAAGTTTCCAAAAGTCATTTCCAAAAATGTCAATACTCTATACTCAACTGGCAGTTTATCTAGGAAAAGAATTATAGTGGAAAATCTTCCTTCAGAATTTTGAAGGTATTGCTTCATGGCATTTGAAGTCACTGATTCTGGCATCCAGTGTTGCTACAAGAAGTATAATGACATGCCAATCTTTCCTCTATGACCCAGTGTATGTGTGTGGGTTTTCTCCTTCAGAGCTTCTGGAATCTTCTGTTTATCCCCAACAGCCTAGAACTCCATGATGAGGTGCTTTGTTGTAAGTCTCTATTCACTCATTGTATTAGATCCTTGGTAATAGGTCTTTTCATTGTAGATAATGCATATCTTTCCATTTTGAGGAATTTTTGTGTTTTGATTGATTATATTCTTTGCAGCCAAAGATGGAGAAGCTCTATACAGTCAGCAAAAACAAGACCGGGAGCTGACTGTGGCTCAGATCATGAACTCCTTATTGCCAAATTCAGACTGAAATTTAAGAAAGTAGGGAAAACCACTAGACCATTCAGGTATGACCTAAATCAAATCCCTTATGGTTATACAGTGGAAGTAAGAAATAGATTTAAGGGACTAGATCTGATAGACAGAGTGCCTGATGAACTGTGGATGGAGGTTCGTTGATATTGTACAGGAGACAGGGATCAAGACCATCCCCAAGGAAAAGAAATGCAAAAAAGGAAAATGGCTGTCTGGGGAGGCCTTACAAATAGCTGTGAAAAGAAGAGAAGCAAAAAGCAAAAGAGAAAAGGAAAGATATTCTTGAATGCAGAGTTCCAAAGAATAGCAAACAGAGATAAGAAAGCCTTCCTAAGTGATCAATGCAAAGACATAGAGGAAAACAATGGAATAGGAAAGACTAGAGATCTCTTCAAGAAAATTAGAGATACCAAGAGAATATTTCATGCAAAGATGGGCTCAATAAAGGACAGAAACGGTAGGGACCTAACAGAAGCAGAAGATAGTAAGAAGAGGTGGCAAGAATACACAGAAGAACAGGTCAGGAGGTCAGAGAGCTCTGTGGGTTCCCACAGCTTGTTTGCTCAGCCGACAATTGTGCATCTACTGAGTGCGAGACGGGAAACTACAAACATTCACCAGGACTCCAGAAGTCCAATGTCTAGAAGTACTTCCCTGTCTGGAGAGATCAACAAGAAAGCCAGCTGCTGCAGAAGAGTGGATAAAAAAGCAGTGGACCAAGGAGGGAAGTCGGGGAGTCAGAGGTGGGTAGGAGCGGGAGTCAGGAACCCCGTCTAGGAAGAAATGGCTCTTAACCCTTTACCGAGTCTTGAAGAAGAGCGGAGTATGTCAAGTGCCACATTCCTTTCATCAAAAGGAACAATAATGGCAGAGCCTAGGGCTCTCCACCTGAAGAAGGAGATGTGGGTAGAGGCGATCTTTTTCCCTTTTGAATCTTATCTCTACCTCCCTCCAGTCTCACTGACTCTGAAGGTGTGGCCTGGATGTGGGCCTTACCCCCAGGGGAATGTCCATTGCCTGGACACGGGAGCTACCTGTCCCAGAGGCTGGGGCATGATGGCTCCCACAGCTGTCCAAGTGCTCTGGACTCCAAGATAAACGTATTTCCTGGGGCCCTCTGCAAACAAATAAACAAATTAGAGATTAGTGGTTTTGATGGATGTGGAGGCAGGGAAGTAAGTACAGAAGGTATATAATTTAATTTCTATGTATACCTCATGTAATAGGTATAGTTAGTTAGTGTTAGTTGCTCAGGCATGTCTGACTCTTTGGAATCCCATGGACTGTAGCCCAGTGGGTTCCTCTGTCCATGGGATTTCCCAGGCAAGAATACTAGAGTGGGTTGCCATTTCCTCCTCCAGAGGATCTTCTCAACCCAGGGACTGAACCCAGGTCTCCTTCACTGCAAGCAGTTCGTGGCCATCTGAGCCACCAGAGAAGCCCTGTAACAGGTTTAAATGGGTTTATTTAATGAGTTTAACTCAAAAATCTGCTGTAAAAAAATTGTAACCCCAACCTCAAGTTCATTCCAATGAGTCAGCACTTTATACACTGGAAGGAAAACTGGACTTTTGACTCAGATAAGGTTGTTTTCCTTCAACCTTCTTCCACACTTCTGTCTTTCTTGGGTTGGGTTCAATAGTGGCTCAGAATCAGCCTTCCTGGCTTAATCCAAAATGGTCTGGATGGTGTTCGAAAACATGTCTATGTCATGATTCAGCATAACAGCTCTTAATGCCACTCTGTTTGCCACGTTCAAAAGAAACAGGACAGGATTGCTTAACTGCTCCTTCCTGAAACGTGGAGGGAAGGGATGCAGGCACTGGGTAGTCAGAAAGGCAAGATTAGAGTACTGTTAGAAGCAGAGAAAAATCTTGTTTTGTAAGGAAAACAAGGATTTTACTATCAAAATAGGAAATCCATCAAAGCACTGTGGCGCTCAGTTCCTGGCAGAAAAACACTTGGGGTGGGGCAGGGTCGGGGAGTGGTGTGGAGGGAGAGAAGTTAATATGTACCCAGAATTCTTCAACTAGATGATTAAAAACAAGGCAAAACAAAACAGAAAAAGTGGAGGGCCTTTGCAGTCATTTTTTGAGTGCTGTTCAAGTTTGCAGCTCAGATGGTAATCTGCCTGCAATGCAGGAGACATGGGTTTGATCCCTGGGTTGGGAAGATCGTCTAGAGGAAGAAATGGCAACCCACTCCAGTATTCTTAACTGGAGTGTTCCATGGGCAGAGGAGCCTGGCGGGCTACAGTCCGTGGGATCACAGAGTGAGACATGACTGAACGACTGACACACACACACAAGTTGCACATGGAAATGGGAAGTTGAACTTAACTGGTATACCATCCCCAGGTAGGTGTCCCCTCTGAGAGAAGCAGTCAGGGACCATGACAGGACCTTCCCTCATTACTAGAGAACACTAGCAATATTATCTACTCTCTCCAAAATCAACATTTATTTTAAAAAATAAGTGTGAAAATGGTAAAACATTCTAAATCAGGCATTTTTTGCCTTGATTTACAAATGCTTCACCCATTAGGTGAAGGGGTGTAATATATTTTTTACAAAAGACTAGAACCAGCACCACTGAATGAAGAGTATTATTCTTTGTTATCCAGTTTTCCCCTTTCTCGTTGCTGGACAGAAAGTGTAGCAAATATACTTCAAAATCAGCCTAAAAAAGAGAAGAGTGAATTCAGGACAAAGAAGGCAAAAGGGTGACCTTGGCTTTTTTTTTTTTGTAATTGTAGAGAATAAGGAAAAAAGTAGCTGCATGCATTGAGTAATCCAGAGGTGATGGTCAGGTAGTGCAGCTGCCTGCTGTCTCAGTACAGACATTTAGTCCTACTCATATATTTCTCAATATGCCAGCAAATTTGGAAAACTCAGCAGTGGCCACAGGACTGGAAAAGGTCAGTTTTCATTCCAATCCCAAAGAAAGGCAATGCCAAAGAATGCTCAAACTACTGCACAATTGCACTCATCTCACACGCTAGTAAAGTAATGCTCAAAATTCTCCAAGCCAGGCTTCAGCAATACATAAACTGTGAAATTCCAGATGTTCAAGCTGGTTTTAGAAAAGGCAGAGGAACCAGAGATCAAATTGCCAACATCCACTGGATCACTGAAAAAGCAAGAGATTTCCAGAAAAACATCTATTTCTGCTTTACTGACTATGCCAAAGCCTTTGCCTGTGTGGATCACAATAAACTGTGGAAAATCCTGAAAGAGATGGGAATACCAGACCCCCTGACCTGCCTCTTGAGAAACCTGTATGCAGGTCAGGAAGCAACAGTTAGAACTGGACATGGAACAACAGACTGGTTCCAAACAGGATAAGGAGTATGTCAAGGCTGTATATTGTCACCCTGCTTATTTAACTTATATGCAGAGTACTCCTGAGAAACGCTGGGCTGAATGAAGCACAAGCCGGAATCAAGATTGCCTGGAGAAATATCAATAACCTCAGATAAGCAGATGACACCACCCTTATGGCAGAAAGTGAAGAGAAGCTAAAAAGCCTGTTGATGAAAGTGAAAGAGGAGAGTGAAAAAGCTGGCTTAAAGCTCAACATTCAGAAAACGAAGATCATGGCATCCAGTTCCATCACTTCATGGGAAATAGATGGGTAAACAGTGGAAACAGTGGCTGACTTTATTTTGGGGGGCTCCAAAATCACTGCAGATGGTGATTGCAGCCATGAAATTAAAAGACGCTTGCTTACTCCTTGGAAGGAAAGTTATGACCAACCTAGACAGCATATTAAAAAGTGGAGACATTACTTTGCCAACAAAGGTCCATCTAGTCAAGGTTATGGTTTTTCCAGTAGTCATGTATGGATGTGAATGTTGGAGTATAAAGAAAGCTGAGCACCGAAGAATTGATGCTTTAAAAAAAAATTTTTTTTTAATTTTATTTATTTTAATTGGAGGTTAATTACTTACAATATTGTATTGGTTTTGCCATACATCAATATGAATTGATGCTTTTGAACTGTGGTGTTGGAGAAGACTCTTGAGAGTCCCTTGGACTGCAAGAAGTCCCAACCAGTCCATCCTAAAGGAAATGAGTCCTGGGTGCTCATTGGAAGGACTGATGTTGAAGCTGAAAGTCCAATATTTTGGCCACCTGATGCAAAGAGCTGGCTCATTTGAAAAGACCCTGATGTTGGGAAAGATGAAGGCAGGAAGAAAAGGGAATGACAGAGGATGAGATGGTTACATGGCATCACCGACTCAATAGACATGAGTTTGGGTAAACTCCGGGAGTTGGTGATGGATAGGAAGGCCTGGTGTGCTGCAGTTTATGGGGTTGCAAAGAGTCAGACACGACTGAGCGACTGAACTGAACTGAAGAGACTTCAACTTTATCGTGCAACCAATCTATTGAAGTTATTATTTTGGCTATCATTAATTTCAAAAAATCTTCTTTTTGGGGTTTTTCAAGACTGCATTGAGGGGACTTCTCTGGTGGCCCAGTGGTTAAGAATCTGCCTGCAGTGCAGGGAACACGGGTTCAGTCCCGGGTCAGGGAACTCAGATCCCACGTACCTCAGAGTAACTAAGCCCATGTGCCACAAATACTGCGCCCTCATGCCACAGCTAGAGACCCCATGCACTGCAGTGAAAGATCCCTCATGATGCAACTAGGACCCAACGCAGCTAAATACATAAACAAATGTTTTAAAAACCACATTGAATAATCTCCTCTTCCTGTTTAATGAAAGCAACATCTTATCTCTGATGTATGACAAAATTTCTTCAACATTTTCTGTAGTCTTCTGTTCCTCCTTGGTTTCTTTTTTGATTCTTTTTGTCTTTTCAATAACAGAGGCTTCCATGGAATAGCTGATGATCCTTCACTGACTTTTCACATATATGAGTGAAGAAATTAAAAGCTTCATGCAAGTGGGACCTCGTCAACTTGTTGGATCTCCCAGTAGAGTGAATGGGTATAAATGCTCAACTCTCAATATCTATGGATCTCTTCTCTTGAGATGATCAGGTTCCACAGAGAGGAGCTTCTGATTTCCTGCTGAGAGGGTGGTGGTCTGGACACAGTAGTTAGGTCTGTCTGCCAGCATTTGGGACTTTGACTGAGGAAAGGCCATGAGGGGACTCATTTCAATACACTGATTTCTATTTAGCCCCTGTCCCTTTTGAGTACAACACCTTATTCTGCCTGCAACTGTGCCTCATGCCCAGGAGTTGAGAGTTGGTTAAGTTCAGTCTCTCTTCAGATAAACTTTGATCTTTCAGTGCAAGAGAGGAGCAGTGGCCTGGCACATGGAGTATGGCAGGGGACTGAGACCCTAACTGCTTGTTATTATATTTTTAACCAAACCTCCAATTTTCAGCTTCAGTCCACAAGCCAGACTTTCAAAGTTCATGATGCCACCAACTTCTCAGCCCTTATAGAAACTGTTTTGGCACGAGCAGGCTTACTTTTTTAAATTAGACATAGGTATAGCACAACACAGAAGCTAAAACCCAAGTCACCCAATCATCTATTCATTTTCCATCGTCCACCAATTGTTGACATGGCTCATCTGCTACTTATCTGTTGTTTCTCTCTCATTCTATTTGTCCTTGTAGGTTTATAAATTTTCTTTTTCTTTTAATAAAAACTCATTTTAAGGCTGGGTAGCATAAAAAAAATAAGCAAGGATGTAGAGAAACTGGAATCCTTGTATACTGATGGTGAGAAAATAGAATGATACAGCTGCTGTGGAAAACAGTATAGTGGTTCCCCCCAAAATAAAAAACAGAACTATCATATGACTGACAATTTCACTTCTGGATATAAACCCAAAAGAACTAAAAGAAGGGACATGAATAGACATTTGCACACCCATGTTCACAGCAGTGCTATTTATGTAATATCCAAGAGGCAGAAGCACCCTATGTCCATCAACAGATGCATGGATAAACAAAGAGTGGTATATACAAACAATGAAATATTATTCAGCCTTAAAAAGGAAGGAAATTATAATACATACTACAACATGGATGAACCTAAAAGACATCAAGCCAGTCACAAAAGGACAGTGTATGATTCCACTTAGATAAGGACCTGTTGCTGTTCAGTTGTTAAGTCATGTCTGACTCTTTGTGACCCCATGGACTGTAATACGCCAGGCTTCCCTGTCCTTCACTATCTCCCAGAGTTTGCTCCAACTCATGTCCATTGAGTCAGTGATACCATCCAAACATCTCATCCTGTCAGCTCCTTCTCCTCCTGCCCTCAATCTTTTCCAGCACCAGAGTCTTTTCTAATGTGTTGGCTAATCGCATCAGATGGACAAGTATTGGAGCTTCAGCTTCAGCATTAGTCCTTCCAGTGAATATTCAGAATTGATTTCCTTTAGGATTGACTGATTTGATCTCCTTGCTCTCCAAGAAACTCTCAAGAATCTTGTCCAGTACTGCAATTCGAAAGCATCAATTCTTTGGCGTTCAACCTTCTTCATGGTCCAACCCTCACATAGAGGAAGATCTAGAATAATCAATTTCATGGAAACAGAAAATGGGATGCTTGTTGCCAGGGGTGGGAGGAGGAGGGAAATGGGGAGTTAGTGTTTAATGGTACAAAGTTTCAGTTTGTACAGAAGAAGTTTGGGAAATGGGTGGTGGAGTTTAATTATACAATAATATGCGTATACTTAATACCACTGAACTGTATGTATACTTAAACATGGATAAAATAGTCAATTTTATGCCATGTATATTTTACAGCAATAAACAAGAATCAATGAGCCAAATATATGTGGATCTATTTTGAACTCTGTTTTGTTTCAATGAGCCGTGTGTTTATCCCTCTGCCAAATACTACATTGCCTTTAGTACAATAGCTCTATGTTAGGTATTAAAACAAGAAATAAAAGCTTGAAAACACATAAATCAGACCAAAGTCACTCCTCTATTTCCAACAATTTCTCATTGCACTAAGAATAAAGCCCAATTACCATGGCTCCCAAGGCCCTGGGTGGCCGGGCCCCTGCCTCTTTCTCTCTGCGCCATCCTTGCTCACTGTACCCCTGCCACACAGGCCTCTTCCCCATGCCAGGAAATAAGATGGAGACAACAGGCAGTCCATCTTGGAGTGGCTCCCAGCCTCCAAGATGACCGGGCACACATAGTCAGGGCCACGGAAGGGGTGAGGACTGAGGAGTGAAGGAGTGCAGGGAGGATGCGGGGAGCCCCGTATGGTGCTGCTGCGGTGAGCTGAGCAGGATTCCAGGGACCACCTCCCAGTACAGCATCAGCCCCCAGGGAGCCAGGGTGGGCGGTCAATAGAGCTGGGTGTGTAAGAACCAGCCACTCAAGTCTGACTGGACAGCAGATGGTTCCTGGTAACCCTGCTGACCTCATGGCAGCCCCTCAGAGTCCCCACCCTGGGACGGGCTCAAGGAGGGGTGAACAGAGCTGGATCGCAGGCCAGGGCAGTGGGAGCACGGCCTGGCAGGAGCCTTGGGGCTCCTGACCCTCCTCCCATTTCCCTCCACAAACACCCTAGTGTCGCCCGGGGAGTGCTCCTCAGCCACTTCTGCCTGATTCATTACTCTTGCCAACTGAGATTCTCGCAGTGCAGCTCTTGCACAAGATATTGTTCAGGAATTTTAAGGCAGGGCCCCAGGGGACACAGGAAAGAGAGCAGAAACAAACGGCAGGACCGTCCTAGAAGGTCCCATTGTGAGCAAGCCTGAGCGTGCAGTGTTTGTCTGGGTGTCTGTTGGTGGCATGCTGGAGGCAGGGAATGCCAAAGGGGTTTGAGTCCTAGTTCAAAACACACATTTAAAGCAGATTTAGATTTCCCAGTCCAAGCCATTGAAACTTCTTTTCTGAAGAAGCATCTGGAAAAATGGAGGGAAATTTTGCCCAGTTATTTAGCAAAAACAAAACTCAAACTTTCCTTCCTCCTTCCTGCCAAGGTCCCTTTCAACTATGTGATCCTCAGGGATCCATGGAGGCTGGGCCCCAGCTGAGCTGGCACCAAGCACGTTCGTCCCCAGAGGAGGCGAGCCCCACACACAGCATCACTGGCTAGATGCTAGGGTACCTCCCCAGCCCCCCAAAGTTGTGTGCCTGACATCAGCAGACCAACCCCTGGCTGGCTGAGAGAGATCCAGAATCAGTCCATTTCCCAGACTGCTACAAGAGAAGCTTGAGGGCTTCCTGTGCTGGACGCTTTGTAGCCCAAAGAGCCCTTCTCCCCCCGTCCTAGAATATCCTCAGGGAAAGGAGGAGGGTAAACAGACAGTCTACGAAAAGCCTGGGCATCTGCTTTCCTTTCTAATCACGGAGAATTGTAGGAAACTCAATAGGTGCCACTGTTGTAGCATGGAGTCAAGGAGCCTGTCGGCAGGGCTTGGCCACGGCCTCACTGTAGGTACCTGCTCAGACCACCCAGCTCAGAGCATTCCAGGTGCAGCTCACACAGCTGCTAAACAGGAGTGGAGTGCTGACAGGCACAGGGGTCACCCTAATAAGTAAGGTATTTAAGGAATTAGACAAGTTGGCTATAGACACCTCCAGGCTTGAGGAAGGGGGAAGAGGTAAGAATGGGTTTGCCAGTCCCTTGGGGAGTGTCAGGAAGTGGCAGGGAGAAGCAATTTACACAGACGAATGGTGCCTGAGGGGTGCCTTCAGGAAAGCAGCTTGCTGAAAAAGATGGCCTGGCTCATACTTTGCGTTGCAAAAAGGGTCAGCTTCAGGTTGGATACTAGAAGGGTCTGTAAACTTATTGTGCCCCTAAGAGCCCACTTTAGCCTGGAGAAGCTTAACTGTTTCTAGTACCACTCAGGGCTCCACCCCCACCGCACACCTTGGCCTCAGCATACCTATTCCTAAACATACCTTCTCAGGGAGCTCCTGGCCTCTGGAAAGTCTAGTAACTCTTTCTGCCTCTCACCTACACCTTCCCATGGTGTTTCACCAACACTGGAGCCCACCTGAGCAGGACAGGGTATTCCTGCCCCATAACCCAAGGGAAGGCAAGCCAGTCTGCAACCCAGAAGGAAGGCGCATGCCTGGGGCCCAGAGCCCACTGCTCCCATTGGTAGGATGCAAGCATGAGAGCAGTGTTTATTCCCAAGCCACTTTCTGTCCAGAGCCTCTCAGCTGGGTCCAGGGCTGGGGCCAGGGTTCCATTTCTAAGGCTGGTGTTTTTCCCTTCCTTTTGCTGGACAGGGAGAAGCGGAAAAACCCAGCACTGCCTTGGCCCTCAGCTTCTCTGGAGCTGATTTTGCTGCCCCTGGCAAGGTCTGCCCCCAGAGTAGACATGCAAGCCACAATTGCAGGCCATGGCAGAGTCAGAGTCCTCAGTTCCAGCCATCCAGTTGAACACCAGACCCGTGTGACCTTCCCAGGCCTTCTCTAAGGCAAAGACCCCTGACACCACTCAGGGCTCAGACCACTGATGCGCCCAACCCCACCCCACACCTTGGCCTCAGAACACCTACTTCTAAACACACCTGTAGACTGCAGGCTGGGGACAGCGCCCCACCTCTAAAGAGGTGGCATTTATTCTAAAAGTTGAAAAAAAAGAGAATTCCCTGGTGGTCCAGTGGTTAGGACTCCACATATTCACTGCCGAGGGGGCAAGTTCAATCCGGTCAAGGAACTAAGATCCTGCAAACAACGAGGTGTGAAGTGAGCCCCCAAAATAAAAATTTTTTAAAGATGAAGAAAATATCCTCCAGCCAGTGTTAAATGCCAATATAACCGATTCTCAGTTATCTCCCCGCGGCAAAGTTCCATTTCTGTCTGTCTATATAGGATGTGTCCTGCATCAGATTTATCCTGATTTTTTCCTTTTTAAAAACGCTCACTGACTACTTCCCCGGTGGTCCAGTGACTACAACTCTGCACTCCCAATGCAGGGAGCCCAGGTTCCATCTCTGGTTAGGGAACTAGACCCCTGCAACTAAAGATCCCGCTGCCACAGGTAAGAATCAGGGCAGCCAAATAAATAAATAAAAATATTTTTTAAATGCTCACCTACACCATTAGGTGAACAAGAACCGTAGGATTGTGCAGCTAGTGGGACCAAGCAAGGAGCAGTTCTGAGACAGCCTCCCCCACCTCCTCCAAGACCACTCACTCCCCCTCTAGAGTCTCCCCAGTTATCCAGGCCCCTCTCATCTCTCTTACCTCCCAGCTTTCAACCCTTACACTATTCTGTAAAGTGGCCACATTTTTAAAACCAGCAGACATTTATCTGTTTAAAATCAGGCCTGTTCCAGAAAATCTGGGGCAAACTAATCACCATGACATCACCTTGCATATTTCTTTCTGCCCTACAGCAAGCACAGTGACCATACTTTCCATATAAAATCAGGATACATTATCTGACAGGAGATTCATGGGCAGCCTCCAGGTGCAAGGAGGAGCTGGTGTTATAAAGTCTCAACTTCAAAATCCTGGAACTCCAAGGATATTTGGATGACTTAACTGGAAAAAATGAGAATATTCTGAATCAGAATGGCTCAGAACAATCTGAGAGGAGAGCACCTATGCCATTAACACAGGTTACACTTCTGTTTATTCCAGGCACATTTGGCAGAACTCCCTGACAGACTGTCAGCTATCTGAGAGGGGGAGCCTAGACACCACGCCTGTTATGAAGTTCTCTCCATGTCCAGCAGGACTACTAAACCCACTACAGAGTGGAGGGCAGATTGATGCCTCTCGTCTCCCATCTTTATGACCTACACAGTTGTAATTTCAGAAACACTTGTCTTTCTGTCCCAAACTAAGTCATGCTGTTCTGCTCTCAGGGCGCCCCACCTTCAGTGGGCCGCATCACAGTTCGTATTTCTTCTGCAGTTGCTCTCACCTGTCTCATAGCTGCTTGTGGAAAGAACTACAGAGATCTGGCTCATCAGCGACTCCAACTTCTTGGCACATAGTAGGTGATCAACCAGTATGTTTAATTAATAACCTGGTCTCTCTGGTAAGTCCCAGGACTTCATATTCCTCCTTTACACCAACATTTTAATCAATTACTTGAAAGAAGACTGCAAAGCTGCTCGTGAGAACTAAATCCTGGGGGCATAACATGTGGGCTAACAGAATCAACATCCTAAGAGAACAAAAGTCCAAATAAACAGAAAGTTAGCAGAGAATAAGCACTGCGAAGGTTCTAAATCCTCAGCTAGACAAAATCAAGAGTGGCCGGGGCAGCTCCTGTGTAAAGGAGCTGGGCAAGAGTCCCTTAAACTTTATTTAACCGTAAGCTGTATTAACAGAGCGTGGTGTGTGAACAAGGAGAGGGCAGTGCCATGCTGCCTCACTGCTACTGGCAGCATGCTCTCAGATACAGGCACTGCAGGGTAGCTGGGCACCGAGAAAGGGGTTCATGATCTAGGGGCGTGATGACCGTGCCTATTGCCCCGCAGGCAGCTTGCTGGTGCTCAACAGATGTTTACTGAAGGAACATAAAGGCCAGTTGATGGAAACAGGTATATTTAGTCTGGAATGAAACACACCACAAGGAGGACATAACTGTCTTCAAATATATGAAGAGCTCGCATATAAAAGAATCTATGTGCTGCATAGCTCCAGAACAGGGGTGTAAAAGTCCAAAATCTAGGCAGATTTAGGCTGATACAAGGAAGGGTAGCAATGCCTGAACAATGAAAGGGGCCAAGTGTAACATGATAGATCCCTATCCTCAGAGGTCTTCACAAGGAGGCTGGGAGGATCATCTGGCTGGGATGTTGTCAAGGGAAACCTCATACCCTCTAAGACGCCTTCCACCCCAAACCTTAGTCTTCTAAGAATTTAACAGAACTGAATGCATAAAGTTGAGAGAACTTGGAAAGAAAGATTCTGTTTATGTATAAATTACCTTTGTGCTATGAATATAGAGCTTGGAATGATCTGTTCCTTGAAGGATTTAATGAACTCACCCACAAAACTATCTGGATTCAGCATGTTTTCAGGAGATATCTCCTCACCCTTCTAATTTCTTCCACTAAATAGTTCATGCTTTCCATTTTTCTTTTAGTCAATTTTGGTAGTTTCTATCTTCTTCAAAAATATATATTTCTTTCAAGATTTCCAAACGGGGACCTCCCTGGTGGTCCTGTGGATAGGAATCCACCTGCCAATGTAGGGGACATGGGTTCGATCCCTGGTCTTGATGGATTTCACACGCTATGAAGCTACCAGGCCCATGTACCACAGCTACCGAGCCTGCACTCTTGAGCTTGAGAGCCATAATGACTGAGCCCACCGCAATGACATATGCCCCCCACCACTACTCACTGCAGCTAGAGAAAGCCTGCACAGCAATGAAGACCCAGCACAACCAAATATAAATAAACTAATTTTTTTTAAAAGAATTGGTTCTTTGTCAGAGTTGAACACGAATATCTCATTTTTGTCAACTCTAGATCTGTGGTTAGAATCTCATTTCTAAATTTTATTTATATTTTCTGGTCTTCTTTGATTGATCTGGTTGGATTTGCTATTTCCTATTTCCAAGACTAGCCCTTAAATATATTCATTAATATAATTTTTATACTTTATAATGAACTCATTTCTTTCATATAAATAAATCATTTTCTTTGGTTTGTTCTATTATTTTATTTTTGTCTCTTATACACATCTCTCGCAAGCCTGGGCAGACCCAGGCTGAGCCATCTGTGAAGTCAGGCCCCGACTTTCAGAGTTGGCCTTGTATATATATAAACATTTTATATTACTAAATAAAATGAGTACATAAAGAAAAAAGTAAAGGGTATGGAGCTCATGAGACAGCCAAACATAAAGAAAAATTTTTAAGCAATCAAGCAAATATGAAATTAAATGTGATATTATTCATTATTAAAGTTTGCTAATTTAATAGGTAAAGTGATAACCAGTGCTTATGAGAGGATGGAAAAATTAAAAGTTAAAAATTAAATTCCTAAACATTGCTGATGTGAGAGTAACAATTTGAACTTCATTTTTCTTCCCTATGAAGTTATCATAGTAATGATGATCTTAACAATCTGGAAATAGCTATCAAAGACTTTAAAAGATTCAGTAAGTCTAACATCTGCCTACGGAATTATCAAAGATGTCCATGAGGATGGATGTAATGTGGCCACTCAGTAGTGTCCAACTCTTTGTGATCCATGGACCGTAGCCTGCCAGGCTCCTGTCCATGGTATTCTCCAGGCAAGAATACAGGAGTGGGTAGCCATTCCCTTCTCCAGGGGATCTTCCCAACCCAGGGACTGAACCTGGGTCTCCTGCATTGCAGGTAAATTCTTTACCATCTGAGCCACCAGAGAAGCCTGTCTATAGGAAGGAAACTGCAAAGCTTTGAAATGCTCATTTTTTTAATGTAAAAAATCAATTTTGGATATCCCTTCTCCAGGGGATCTTCCCAACCCAGGGACTGAACCTGGGTCTCCTGCATTGCAGGTAAATTCTTGACCATCTGAGCCACCAGAGAAGCCTGTCTATAGGAAGGAAACTGCAAAGCTTTGAAATGCTCATTTTTTTAATGTAAAAAATCAATTTTGGATGCCAGATCAATTTAGAGGAAGAAAAGGGATAGGATGCTAAAACCAAGATGAAAACAACAAAAAAATTTCTTTGCTTATTAAAACAGAGAAGCCAAAATTGAAAACATACTTTTTGTCATATCCATTCTTTAGACCAGACTTTCCCTTCATGGAATACTGAAGAATACAGATAGTTCTATTTTTGAATGGGACTTCCCAGGTGGTGCTTGTGGTAAAGAATCCGCCTGTCAGTGTAGGAGGTGCAAGAGATGAGGGTTTGATCCCTGGGTAGGGAAGATTCCCTAGAGGAGGAAATGGCACCCCACTCCATTAGTTTTGCCTGGAAAATTCTATGGGCAGAAGAGCCTGGCGGGCAACAGTCCATGTTGCCACAGAGAGTTGGACATGACTGAGCACACACACATGCATCATTTTTGAATGTGTATAAATGATTCTCTCGCTCTAAGTTAATTTTACAAGAAAAACTTAATTGAACAATCATGGGCCGAGAGCAAAATAAAGCTATTTCAAGAATTGTTCTAAAACATAAAAAGTTAATTAAAATTAAATAATTATGGTACAATAGGATGAAGTATTACACAGTTATTAAAAATTATCATCTTGAGGCACATGAGAAAACATCAATTAAATATTAATTTACATAAAAAGGCAACTTATTAAACTAAAATTATTTAATATGTATAATATGGTGTTTAATAACCATATACATTCC
>SJYT01030596.1:586728-606608 GCA_006410635.1 Cephalophus harveyi
GTGTTTAATAACCATATACATTCTTCTTGTTATAAAAGAGGAAAATTAAAAGAAAATATACAAGAATGTAAACAGCTTCTATCTCCAGTGGTGGTACTGTTTTCTTTTCTATACTTTTCTATATTTCCAGTTTTTTTTTTTTTTTTACAGTGAATGTCTTTTACTTAATTGAATAACATGAAAAATATTTTAAAACCTAACTTACTGAAGTTTGAATTATGCAGATTTTCTAGGAAGCCATTTTTTGGCAAATAAATTTTAAAAAGGGAATGGTTGTGACTAGAAGTCCGCTCAGAAAGGAAGACTGGGGATAGCATGCCATTTTTGTTTGTAAGAGAATCCAGCTGAAATCAGCATCGCTGGTGACCAGCTAGAAAAAGACCAAATGGGCTGCGGCTGTAGCAAAGCTGGCAGCATTCTTCATGGAAGGTCCTGTGCAGCGGAGGGGGAGAGGTTTCCGAATAGGAGCTTTGAACAGTGTCCCTCACTCCCTAGCTGGTGTCCAGCAGGACCGCTGAAAGGACTTCAAAGGACTGTGTAGTCCATCTATCACTCGCCCAGCAGGCAGTGCACACCCCAACACCCCGCCCAGAGAATCTCACATTGGTTAACCCATCCTGCAAAGATGCACGTCAGCGGTTAACTCCAAGCCCTGAGTGAGATAGCAACTGGTAGTCCTGGCCAACTCCTCTCTCAGGCTTAACCGGTTCCAACCTTTGAGCTGGAGTCTGGATCTGGGTAGAGCCACTGCCACCCCCAGCTGAGGCTGCCAGGGCCTTGGCAGAATCCTGGGGCTGAGCTCTGTCCATGGAGCGAGACAGCTCTGGGCATGGAAAAGCGAGGGGAGGCTGGGCGCCAGCCTCCTCTCCAGCTGTTTTCAATAAGGCTCCACTTCTGAGGTTGCTGGCAGACCTCTGGAAAGGTCTCAACCAACCTCACATAATGTTTTCCATCAAACCCACAATTAAGTAATATTCTCTTAACTCATGAACTGCACATGAAACCTTTTTCCTGTCACTTCTCAGCTCCTCTCCTAAGCAACCTACCAGTAGGTCATGCTGGGCTGACAGCACTTTTGCAGGGTCAGCAGAGACCACAGTACAGGCTTCCTGAGGCCACTGCTATGCCTGTTCCTGCTACACAGGGATGCAAGGGGGGACATTCGGCCTCACAATGTACACACCACACTACACACATCATTTCATTTAATCCTCCCAGTGGCCCTGGAAGGTCAGCACTGCTGCTGCTGCTGCTAAGTCGCGTCAGTCGTGTCTCTCTCTGTGCGACCCCATAGACGGCAGCCCACCAGGCTCCCCATCCCTGGGATTCTCCAGGCAAGAACACTGGAGTGGGTTGCCATTTCCTTCTCCAATGCATGAAAGTGAAGGCCTTCAGTCATGTCTGATTCTTAGTGACCCCATGGACTGCAGCCTACCAGGCTCTTCCATCTGTGGGATTGTACAGGCAAGAGTACTGGAGTGGGTTGCCATTGCCTTCTCCGAAGGTCAGCACAGCCATGCTAATTTTACAGGTAATAAAAATGAAGCTCAAAGAAGATAAGTCATTTGCACAAGGTCCCCAGATTCATGATTTTTCCACAACAGCCTTTCAAGGAGGTCAAACAGGATTTTGGGCAAGAAAATGTCAGATATCACAAAGCTATTAGAAGACCATCTAGTCTTTTGGCAAGATATTTCACCAGTACCCCTCTACTCCCAGGGTATTCTTGAGAGCATAGTTAAGCATCACAGACTTATTTTGTAACTGAATAAATTAGTGACTCTTAGAATGCACACCAGGCCTCCCTGTCCATCACCAACTCCAGGAGTCTACCCAAACTCATGTCCTTCGAATCGGTGATGTCATCCAACCATCTCATCCTCTGTCATCCCCTTCTCCTCCTGCCCTCAATCTTTCCCAACATCAGGGTCTTTTCAAATGAGTCAGCTCTTCGCATCAGGTGGCCAAAGTATTGGAGTTTCAGTTTCAACATCAGTCCTTCCAATGAACACTCAGGACTGATCTCCTTTAGGATGGACTGGTTGGATCTCCTTGCAGTCCAAGGGACTCTTAAGAGTCTTCTCCACAGACTTTTGAACACCACAGTTCAAAAGCATCAATTCTTCAGTACTCAGCTTTCTTTATAGTCCAACTTTCACATCCATACATGACTACTGGCATGCTGCAGTCCATGGGGTTGCAAAGAGTTGGACATGACTGAGTGACTGAACTGAACTGAACTGAGAATGATCTAGGATGGATCCCATTTTCTCCATGAGGTCTTCTGAGTGCTTCTTGCCAATAGCTTTTATCACATGTTTTGTAGCATTTTATACTCTGACGAAAGGGCATTAGGTCCCATTTACTGAGGAGGGTTTGTTCATTCACTCACTTGACAAAGGCCTATAAAGCACCCTTCCCTGGTACTGTGCCAGACATTTGTAAGAGATACATGCATGATTATGAACTAGTCTGGTCTCAGGGAGAACTCTCTCTCAGAGAAGAGATGGAGAAGACAGATTCAACATAGGAAACCTCAGAAAACAAGTGCACACACACACATTTCACCACCCTGATCAGGCTGCATCAGTGCCTGGTGAACAGGAACTGAGGCTTCAGTGCTTTCTGCTCCCAGGAGCTACCCCAGTTTCTGGTGTACACCTGTGTTAGAGTCAGCACAGATGACCCAGCCCCTATCTTGGGAAGCCCCCTTCCTTCAGGGGAGACAGCATCCATCTCTAAGCCTCCCCCTTTGGGATCCAATAAAGACAAATTTACTCTGCATCAGGGCATGATTCAAAGAGAAAGATTAAAATGAGTAAATATGTAGTCCAGAAGAAAAGCGATGTGTGGAGAAGAGAAAAAGAAAAGCAAGGAGAAGTTCAAGGCCTGACCCTGTGTGGTAGGTGGAATCTCCCAGCCTGAAACTATGAGATCTAATCCATCCCTCTGTGTCTGACACCAGGAAAAGGAAGCCAGCACCAGGAGGTTAACTCAGAGGCAGATGCAGACTGGGGCCCTGAAATGGATCCTGGCTCAGAGAGCAATTTGGCAGATACAGAAAGGAATCAGGCTGTGAGCTGAGGCAGCAAGAAGCTGGTGGAGACAAATTGACAAACTGAGTTTGCATCTCCCAGACGAAGGAGCTCTGTCAAGCCAAACAGTCTTTTGGAAAGCACTTGAGCTTAAAAATGCCCAAAGCCCTTGTCCTCATAATCCCTCTACTGCAAACTAATCAACCCCCAAAATAAAATATTAGTTATTGAATTGAAACTTTCATGTATAAATTAAATTCACCAGAATTTAATTTATAAAAGGAAATACTGGAAACCACCTAGATAATCACCAATGGATTCAGTAAATTGTAACATCTCAAATGTAATGGAATATTGACCATTAAAATTATATTCACAGAGTGATTTTAAAAATGATATGCTGGGGGGGAAAAGGCAGGATGCAAAACAGAATAAATGATGTATAGATGGTTTTGCTGCTGCTGCTATGTCGCCTCAGTTGTGTCCGACTCTGTACAACCCCATAGACGGCAGCCCACCAGGCTCCCCTGTACCTGGAATTCTCCAGGCAAGAACACTGGAGTGGGTTGTTATTTCCTTCTCCAGTGCATGAAAGTGAAAAGTAAAAGTGAAGTCGCTCAGTCGTGTCCTACTCCTAGCGGCCCCATGGACTGCAGCCTACCAGGCTCCTCCGTCCATGGGATTTTCCAGGCAAGAGTACTGGAGTGGGGTGCCATTGCCTTCTCCGATAGATGGTTTCAGGACAGTATAAAAGATTTTTAGAGTGGTGCTTTGGACAGATGAGTAATCCTGATCATATTACTAGTATAATGTACACCATTTTATTAGGGAACTACTATGTATTGATATCAACTCTCCCAACAATAATGCCGTGAAGCAGGAATTATTATTTCCAGCTCCCTATGGAGCTTAGAGAATCGACTTCCTGGCTGCAAAGTCTGTGCCCTTTCTACTCCTCCCATTGCCCAATGGCCCAAAGGTTCCCTACTGTATATTTTATGACCATTTAAGCCCTGGCAAGGCCACGTTTACAAGCACTGGGCTGATCATTGCTCCTTGAAGAAGGCAATATGAACTAGGCCTCCCAGAGGCACTTACCCACCCTCTGCCATAGCTGGTGTCCCATCTCCTGACCCATATTCCTCTAAGCCCTGAAACTTTCGAGAGATCATGCCTGACTAGTGGGCACTGAGAGGTTCAAGAAGCATCACCAAATGTAGCACAGAGAGCTCAGGAGCACAGGGAGATGGGAGGAGCAACTGGTGGGGGGTTGGGGGTTGGGCATTGAACTGGTTTAGGAGCAAGGAAGAACAGATAGCTGGGTGACCTGAGTTCTGGGGAGGAAGGGATTGTAGACCAGAGAACAACAACAGAGCCAGGATCCTCCACAATTCGGCCCAATAGCATCTCCTCAGTTCAGTTCAGTTCAGTCGCTCAGAAGTGTCTGACTCTTTGCGACCCCATGAATTGCAGCACGCCAGGCCTCCCTGTGCATCACCAACTCCTGGAGTCTACCCAAACTCATGTCCGACCATCAAACCCTCTCATCCTCTGTCGTTCCCTTCTCCTCCTGACCTCAATCTTTCCCATCATCAGGGTCTTTTCAAATGAGTCAGCTCTTCGCATCAGGTGACCAACGTATTGGAGTTTCAGCTTCAACATCAGTCCTTCCAATGAACATCCAGGACTGATCTCCTTTAGGATGGACTGGTTGGATACCTCAGATATGCAGATGACACCACCCTTATGGCAGAAAGTGAAGAGGAACTAAAAAGCCTCTTGATGAAAGTGAAAGAGGAGAGTGAAAAAGTTGGCTTAAAGCTCAACATTCAGAAAATGAAGATCATGGCATCTGGTCCCATGACTTCATGGGAAATAGATGGGGAAACAGTGGAAACAGTGTCAGACTTTATATTTTTGGGCTCCAAAATCACTGTAGATGGTGATTGCAGCCATGAAATAAAAAGACGCTTACTCCTTGGAAGAAAAGTTATGACCAACCTGGATAGCATATTGAAAAGCAGAGACATTACTTTGCCAATAAAGGTCCGTCTAGTCAAGGCTATGGTTTTTCCTGTGGTCATGTATGGATGTGAGCGTTGGACTGTGAAGAAAGCTGAACACCGAAGAATTGATGCTTTTGAACTGTGGTGTTGGAGAAGACTCTTGAGAATCCCTTGGACTGCAAGGAGATCCAACCAATCCATTCTGAAGGAGATCAGCCCTGGGATTTCTTTGGAAGGAATGATGCTGAAGCCTAAATTCCAGTACTTTGGCCACCTCATGCAAAGAGTTGACTCATTGGAAAAGACCTTGAGGCTGTGAGGTATTGGGGGCAGGAGGAGAAGGGGACGACTGAGGATGAGATGGCAGATGGCATCACTGACTCGATGGACGTGAGTTTGGGTGAATTCCGGGAGTTGGTGATGGACAGGGAGGCCTGGTGTGCTGCGATTCATGGGGTCGCAAACAGTCAGACACGACTGAGTCACTGAACTGAAATAAACTGATGTGCAGCGAAGAAATAACATATGTAAGATTGTAAAGAGTGACAGCATGCTATGAAGAAAAACATATCAAAATAAAACATAAAATTTTGCATTTCCTTAATGATTTTTAAACAATTTCCTAAACTCTTATTATAATTTCTTTATATCAATAATTTTGGGAATATAGGATGCAGGAGTCATAAAAAATTTCATTAAAGGTCTTTCTATGGTTACTTAAATAGATTAAAAAAAAAAGAAATGATGGATAAAATTAAGATATTTTCTTTGGAAAATCAGAAGTAACCAAAAAATAAAAAATAAAAAAGAATTTTTGTTAGATATTATTCAGTAAAATTTCATGGAAAATTCAATGAGTTCTTGCTGAAAATCTTCTAAACTTGTACTTTTAGCTTCTGTAGTGTTAGAGGTCATCTAAAAGCTGGAAAACACTTGTTTCCACAAATGAAACCAAATGGAAATGGTGGTAGAAGCATATTATCTTCCCACAGACTTTCTGAGAAAGGCAATGTAGTTAGGTTTTATTTAATGCAGATGTACCATCACTAATTTTCTGTCTGAAGATGTACTTGACAGTGGTCTTACATCCACATATACACAGATGTAAAACATTAATATATTTAATTCAGCTGATGTCTTTAGAAGTGGCAGAAATACTGAGGAAATTCATAGTCAGTCTCTCCATGGTAAAAGTCTCCATTGCTTTTCTGGCCACAGAGAAAGAATTTGCAAGCACATTTGTCTGTAATTTCAGGCAATGGAGTATGCTCTCTTATTATTGCGCAGTCTGAAATATGACTAAATATTTCAATTTTTCATGTCATGCCAGCTGGAAAAAAGTTTTAATGGGAAAACCATGGCCTAAGTCACTGCCAAAAGTGATGTAAATGAACCCTAAAGGACTCTACAGGGTGACTGGAACTACTTGTTACTAATGTAAATGCTCATAGACCTGACCTTTGTTTATTTCTATCAATTAATCTAAGGAAAAGATTTTCTTTTTTAATCATGGCAAGGAGCATATGCTTTTACAACCCATGGTGCATTTTTTAGGATTCCTCAATTGTGATCAATTTCTTCCCTCTGAAAGAAAGTACTTTTAAAAAAAGGAACAAAAAAATCATTGGAAATTTATTTTGAGAAAAAGGATGGATGACCAGGTTGGGCCATATTTTTTCTTTTACAGAAGCCAGGAGAGCTTGTAAAATAAAATGGTTAGGTCTCTAGCAAAGCTGGTGCTGCTATTACCAGGAAAGAGCCCTTGAAATATTTCAAATAATGTGAGGATTATTGCAATAGTTCCTGAGGGAAATCTTCGAAAGATGACATTTAGTGGAGTGCAAAATTTCAACACACATCACAATCCCACCTCAGGTAAGAAGAGTAACATGGAATAAAATAAATCTAGCATGACACCACAGGGAAAACTGTGAGAATAGGGGCAAAATTCTTGACCAGAGTGTTAAGAAAAGCATGGCTTTGATTTTTCCCTTGAAGAACATGAAAGATTTAGATGTATTCTATCCCATGGATGAGAAAAGCAGCAGAGAAATGCAAGGGACATGTGTGAGATAATAGGTAGGTCAATTTGAAAAAAGTAATGTTTCCTGTAGAAAAGAAGCAGGCAATGGGTGTCATTCATATTAAATCTGGACTGAACGGCCATGCTCTCAAGGAGTTTTGCTTTATATTATGGTCAACAGAGAGTCACTTTGAGTGACTCTCAAGGTTTTGAGTAGAATCACAGTGTAGAGAAATTAGAATATTAAGAAGATCCATCTAGTAGTGGGATAGATTGGAGAGTGGGGGAGATTGGAGAGGAGGCCAGGTGTTGATAGGGACAGAAGGAAGGGACACAATAGGTAATTCAATAGTTAATGCCACTAAGGGATTGTAAGTAGAAAAACATAGGAGACCCCTGTAAGTTAATAATTACTTGAGAATACAGGTTTGCTTAACCACAAACCCAAGTAGACTTGTTTAGCAACAAAAGCAGGGAACAAAAGCAGGGGACATATCCTAAAACAATGGTGGCACAAGACCTACATCCTGCCAAGTGAGCTCAGTAAGTTAGTGGTCCCTAGGACATGCTCTCTGCACACATCAGAAACAACAATTTGTGGATCTAGCTTGACCACATAGGGACAAGAAAACTCTCCTGCTCAACCTGGAGGAGGAGCTGAAGACAAAAACATGAGGTCTACTCAAGAAAAAGAAGGTCTTCTCCTTTTCCTTTGATTATAAAAGTGTCAACCACTAAGATCTCAGGGTGTGGCATTTCTCACCCATTCACTTGTAAGTCTCACAAGCATCCTATTTTAATAAATCACTTCTTATCTATCACTTTGTTTTCACTGAATTTTTCTCTTCACTGAGACATAAAGGACTATGGTACCAGGGCTCTTTGGAGTACCCCTGAAATGACACCAGTCAGTTTCAGTGTGGGCTTTAAGGGCAGAAGAGATGTGATGTGATTGCTATCTTCCTTGTGATGGCTATCATGTGGGAAAACATGATGAAAATACATACTTCTTACCCTCAAAATATCCAAACATTCAACTGAAAGCAAGTATATATGTATGTCTGTGTGTGCGTTTGTATATATATGAATAATACATCAGTGTATATATAAATTCAGTGTTTTTCTATAATTTACAGTGAGAAAACATTAATTTTGTTGTCAATCACAGCAGAGATTTAGAAAATCTGAATATCTTACTGTGCTTCAGACATTCTTTCTTAAAAGAATATTTAAAATTCCTTGTTGGATTTTATTTTATCATTTCTTAACTAGTACTTTGTATCATTTCTCAACAGATGCAAAGCATCACACTCAAAGCTGTGAAGGAGAAAAGGTGAATCATAAGTAGAAACTGCCTTAAAGGAACTAGCTGAATAGAAGGGGAAGTGACCAACACTGAATAAGGAGAACGCACAGGCTAAGGTGCTAAGTTCCACCCAGACAGAAAATGGAAATGGGACGGAGAGATCATATGCAGCTATTTAGGCAAGATTTGTTGAGAAATGGCACTTGAATTTGGCCTGAGAATGTGTGAGATGCCATGAAGGTCTGGAGAGAGGAAGAATATCACTTTGCATTATTCTTTTTATTACTGTTTGGTAAAAGATATACAAATTCTGGTAACATTCTGGCATGGGAAAAAAACTTTTTTTTTTTGACTGTACAAGTGTGTCATTCTGTTTCATTACATCGAGAATACTACTTTAAGATACTAATTTTTTAGTTAAGCTTTAGTAGCTTTTACTGCTCAGAAAAGTAATTAAAGGTCTTTTAAAACATAAATGATAAATGAATTAATATGTCTCCTTAAAGTGGTATAAAAAAGATAAACGTAAAGACATGAACTCTGGAGATAAATGGCCTGGGTGTAAATCCTTGTTCCAACCCTTACCAGCCATGTGATTAAGGGTAAGTGATTGAATTTCTTATGTATGTTTTAGTTTCCCTGTCTATAAAAAAGGGGCTAGAGTAGTGTTTACCTCATAAAATATATTGAGATTAAATTACACACACACACATATATATATGGGGCTGGAATTTAATTTACCCTGCTTAAAAGCTAATAAATTACACTGTTATTTTTTCACAGATATTAGCAAAATATATAAAACTTCAGTGCTAGAGACAAAGGAATGCACTATTGATGGTCAGCAAGTAGCAAGAGTATCAGGTTTGTATGTAAAGGATCCAGGAAGACATTATGCACATAGTAGTTTGTGTTGTAGCCAGGGAACCCTAAGCTTGGGGAATCCACCTCTTTTATAACAGCCAGTAAGTTGGCCTGCTCTTGGTCCTAATGGGAGTCATTATATCATTTATTGGCATTCAGTTCAGTTCAGTTGCTCAGTCGTGTCTGACTCTTTGCAACCCCATGAACTGCAGCACACCAGGCCTCCCTGTCCATCACCAATTTCTACAGTTTACCCAAACTCATGTCCATTGAGTCGGTAATGCCATCCAACCATCTCATCCTCTGTCGTCCCCTTCTCCTTCCACCCTCAATCTTTCCCAGCATCAGGGTCTTTTCAAAGGAAGTCAGCTTTTCACAGGAGGTGGCCAAAGTATTGGAGTTTCAGCTTCAACATCAGTCCTTCCAATGAACACCCAGGACTGATCTCCTTTAGGTTGGACTGGCTGGATCTCCTTTTCAGTCCAAGAGACTCTCAAGAGTCTTCTCCAACACCACAGTTCAAAAGCATCAATTCTTTGGCACTCAGTTTTCTTTATAGTTCAACTCTTACACCCATATATGACTACTGGAAAAACCATAGCCTTGACTAGATGGACCTTTGTTGGCAAAAGTAATGTCTCTGCTTTTTAATATGCTGTCTAGGTTGAACATGACTTTCCTTCCAAGGAGTAAGCGTCTTTTTATTTCATGGCTGCAGTCACCAACTGCAGTGATTTGGGAGCCCCCAAAATCAAGTCAGCCACTGTTTCCACTGTTTCCCCATCTATTTCCCATGAAGTGATGGGACCAGAGGCCATGATCTTAGTTTCCTGAATGTTGAGCTTTAAGCCAACTTTTTGACTCTCCTCTTTGACTTTCATCAACAGGCTCTTTAGTTTTTCTTCACTTTCTGCCATAAAGGTGGTGTCATCAGCATATCTGAGGTTATTGATATTTCTCCTGGCAATCTTGATTCCAGCTTGTGCTTCTTCCAGGCAAGCATTTCTCATGATCTACTCTGCATAGAAGTTAAATAAGCAGGGTGACAATATACAGCCTTGACGTACTCCTTTTCCTATTTGGAACCAGTTTGTTGTTCCATGTCCAGTTCTAACTGTTGCTTCCTGACCTGCATACAGATTTCTCAAGAGGCAGGTCAGGTGGTCTGGTATTCCCATCTCTCTCAGAATTTTCCACAGTTTATTGTGATCCACACAGTCAAAGGCTTTGGCATAGTCAATAAAGCAGAAATAGACGTCTTTCTGGAACTCTCCTGCTTTTTTGATGATCCAGTGGATGTTGGCAATTTGATCTCTGGTTCTTCTGCCTTTTCTAAAACCACCTTGAACATCTGAAATTTCATGGTTCATGTATTGCTGAAGCCTGGCTTGGGTAATTTTGAGCATGACTTTACTAGTGTGTGAGATGAGTGTAATTGTACAGTAGTTTGAGCATTCTTTGGCGTTTCCTTTTTTGGGATTGCAATGAAAACTGACCTTTTCCAGTCCTGTGGCCACTGCTGAGTTTTCCAAATTTGCTGACATTTTGAGTGCAGCACTTTCACAGCATCATCTTTTAGGATTTGAAATAGCTCAATTGGAATTCCATTACCTCCACTAGTTTTGTTCGTAGTGATGCTTCCTAAGGCCCACTTGACTTAACATTCCAGAATGTCTGGCTCTCAGTAAGTGATCACACCATTGTGATTATCTGGGTTGTAAAGATCTTTTTTGTACAGTTGTTCTGTGTATTCTTGCCACCTCTTCTTAATATCTTCTGCTTCTGTTAGGTCCATATCATTTCTGTCTTTTATTGAGCCCATTTTTNAGGATTTGAAACAGCCCAACTGGAATTCCATCACCTCCACTAGCTTTGTTTGTAGTGATCTTCCTAAGGCCCACTTGACTTCCTATTCCAGGATGTCTGGCTCTAGGTGAGTGATCACACCATTTTGATTACCTGGGTTGTGAAGATCTTTTTTGTACAGTTTTTCTGTGTATTCTTGCCAGCTTCTTAATATCTTCTTATTCTGTTAGGTTCATACTGCTTCTGTCCTTTGTTGAGCCCATCTTTGCATGAAAAGTTCCTTTGGTATCTCTAATTTTCTTGAAGAGATCTCTAGTCTTTCCCATTCTATTGTTTTCCTCTATTTCTTTGCACTCATCACTGAGGAAGGCTTTATCTTTCCTTGGTTCTTTGGAACTCTGCATTCAAATCGGTATATCTTTCCTTTTCTCCTTTGCTTTCATGTCTCTTTTCACAGCTATATTTTATAGCATTTCTTACTGCCTTTAAAATTTAGAAAGTTCCCCTTATTTATGCACAGGAAATGTACACATATTCCCAAGTACATAGCATAAGAGAGCCCCTACCAGTTATGTTCTGTGAATACACCTCCTGAGTGAGTTTATTTTTGAAGGACAAATGAGTCTTGTACCATCATGACTTTAGGAAGCTTATCAGTTCAGTTAAGTTCAATCGCTCACTTGTGTCCGACTCTTCGCAACCCCATGGACTGCAACACACCAGGCCTCCCTGTCCATCACCAACTCCAGGAGCTTACTTAAACTCATGTCCATTGAGTCGGTGATGCCATCCAGTCATCTCATCCTCTGTCGTCCCCTTCTCCTCCTGCCTTCAATCTTTCCCAGCATCAGGGTCTTTTCAAATGAGTCAGTTCTTCACACTGGGTGGCCAAAGTACTGGAGTTTCAGCTTCAGCCTCCGTCCTTCCAGTGAATATGCAGGACTGATTTCCTTTAGTTTGGCCTGGTTGGATAGGACGCTTATAGTCACATGTGAAGCCCATCCTGATCAACTCCACAAGACTGTACACCACGCATTTCTGTGTGTCTATCTTACCCAGGGTCCATCATTCCCTCCCCATACTTTCCCTTTGCTCTTTTGTGATCTCTCACCCCCACCCTAGTAGAGGATTAGAAGCATTATAAAATTTAATTTATATGGTGGCAATATCACCCCTAAAGGGGTGAAAATTGGAGAGAAATCATACTCTTTATATGTATAAAGCACTATATACACACAGTTCATAAAGAGAGAGTATGTCCTTGAGAACCACTGACCTCTGTGAGTCAGCCCTGTGCTCGAGCAATAAAGTGAACACCTTCCCCTGACCCAAGATTATCAGACACATCATTCCCAGAAGTAAATTACACGGCAGACACAAGTCTAGTCCCCTGCTGTCTCATGGCCTCTGCCCCACCCATGAGCTCTGCCACCCTTGGGCAGCTGAAACCTGCAGCCATGACCTTTGCTTCCATCTCTCAAGACCCATAATCTCATGTCAGCAGCTTGGAGAAGAACCTGTGTATAGGGATAGTGTACTCAGATGAGGATTCCATGGTCTCACCTCAGTGGCGCTGGGATGGGAATCTCCAAGCATTCTGGTGGGTTCTGATGGACCCCACTTTGAGAAACACTACACTACACAAGGTCTCCACCAATGACTCAGGCACCTAGGTGCCCACATCTTACCCCAAACTCCAAAAAGTCATGCTCTGGCTGTTAAAAATGAAAGGGTCGGGGTGGGCTGGTGACTGACTTGACTTTTACAAGAGCTGTGCCCCAGGTAAGTCATTAATGAGGCACCAGCGTTCCTTACATGTGTGTGAGGAACCCACCAGTTCTAGGTCATTATGTGCCCCACTTCCAGAAATCAAGGTCTCCCCTCTCCTCTCTGGACTAAACTGTGGCAAGCGGCCCCGTCCTCTGGCCCCACAGAGTATGGCATTTACTGGGGTAGTGTCTGTCTCCGAGGAGCCTGGCCGTGGGGGCCGCAGCCCAGGGCACCAGCCTCCATGGCCTCAACTTCCCCTCACTCTCACCAAGGAGGTGAGGCCAGCGTGACAGGCTGTGGAAAGTATGTCCAGGTGCCGGGCTCCCTCAGCCGCACGCCTTTAAAGTCAGGATCCAGGTTTGATTTGCTTTCCCTTGCCTTTCTGGTTCCAACTCTTCCAGGCTCAGTTTTCACTCCCCTGTCAGGCTTCCCAGAGCTGGGGGGCCGGCCGAGCCAAGTCCGTCACACTCCACAGACAACCCTTCCCGCAGCCCCATCCACACTCCAGCGCGCAACAGGCCCCCTCCCTGCTCCCACCGCCCCAGCCTGCCCTGGATCCCAGGGGGAACAGACCTGCGTCTCTTGGAGGAGGAGCTCAGGGACCAGGGTGTCACCCATGAGGGAACACGACGGCCTGTTTCTTATTCTCATTTCACTCGGCCAGCCCTGTCAGGACACATCTATTCTCCATCACTGTGCCCCACCCCCCCTCATTTCAGAGTCTCCTGAGCAGAGGCGGGGTCGGGGCTGGTGTGCGTGGACTGGAGTGGAGAAGCTGCTTCACAGCCTCAGCTGACTGAGAGCATGACTCCCCTGAATGGAGAGACAGTCTCCTCATCCTCCCTGACATCATTTCGTCCCCCGTGCACCAAACAGCCTGCACAAAGCTACTGTTCACTGAACTGAATTCACCTGTAAACTACCCAGGTCAGCCTTCCCGAGTGGCACAGCTTCATGTAGTAGTTGGGGTCAGCTGGTGGGCACACTGATAAAGCCACTAGGTCTCTACTCAAAAATCTTGTTTAAATTTTATGTCATGGATTCATGGAATGTTAGAGCAGGAAGAAGCTTCAGAGTCATTGGTCCAAGCTCTTTATTTATAGATGTGGACGAGAAAGCCCAGAGGTCAGGGCAAACTAGAAACAAAGACCCAGGCATACAACCACCAGCCCAACTCCCAACCGGACTTGTGGATCCCAAATACTCCAGTCCTCAGAGGGGCTGATGCAGCTCTCCTTAAACACTTCCCATTCTGAGCAACTAAAACCGTACCTGGCTCGTGGTAAAGTGCTCAATTAACATTAGTAAAATGGATCAAATCCAACACTCAAAATCTACCTTATATAAAAGCAAAACATTACTTTAGTGATACAAGAGATTAAAACTTAGAAAATTCACAGACTGAACAAATAATCTCTCCTTATTGGGCACTTACCAGGAGCTGGGACTGAGGTGTGTTTTTCATGAATTACATATGGGAAATAGGGAACACGTGGAACAATATATAAATCATAGAATTTCAGACCACAAAGGGCCTTAAGGGGCATCTAAATTATTTTGTTATAAGAAATCTGAGAGTCAGGGAGGTTTGGTGGTTTGTTAAAAGTTTTAAGGCAGCTTCATAGGAACCAGACGGAGAAGGCAATGGTACCCCCACTCCAGTACTCTTGCCTGGAAAATCCCACGGACGGAGGAGCCTGGAAGGCTGCAGTCCATGGGGTCGCTGAGGGTCGGACACGACTGAGTGACTTCACTTTCACTTTTCACTTTCATGCATTGGAGAAGGAAATGGCAACCCACTCCAGTGTTCTTGCCTGGAGAATCCCAGGGACGGGGGAGCCTGGTGGGCTGCCGTCTATGGGTTCGCACAGAGTAGGACACGACTGAAGTGACTTAGCAGCAGCATAGGAACCAGAACCCTAGTCCAGAGTTCTTTCTACCACATACTATGTTTTCATCCCATCGAATTCTAAACTGTAGAGTACAGAATAAAACCCTTCTAAAATGTGGCAATAGAAAAGAATACAATGGACTGTAGGGGCTAGAAAAGGCTTCAGAGAAAAGTTTAATTCTCCATTACCAAAATTCATAATCCATTAGGTGCAAGATTACTGATGATGTTGATTACATTTTTTTTCTGTGCAGTCTCAAGACCCAGAGTACAGAGGAAACTTGACTCAGGTTGGCCAACTTTTAAGAAAGTTCCAACTTAACTGTTAACTTCATTTAAAGTTGGAAGAAAGCTTCGTATTAAAAGAAATGTGAACATCTTGGGGTTCTACAGAAACTGTGTCTATGTGAAAAAATAAACCAGGCCTTCCCACGTAGATCCCTACTGATGAACGCCAAACTGGCACTGCACACCTGTCCCTCCAGCCACTGTGAGCAAACAGAGAGTAAGAAAAGCCTAATCTGGCATCTCCATTTCTCAGTGCTCATTTTGCCACACAATTTTATTTCCATTTCAAGGCAAACAGTCAACTAATCGGAAACATGTTAAAATAACAGAAGCCCAAAGGCCTTATTAGTAGAGACAGATGTTTCTAGATAGCACTCAGATTCTCTTCCTTGAGAGGTAAACTGTCACCACAAAATTAAAAAACACAAGACACTTAGAGGACATACAACAACAAAAAATTCTATTTACGAGGTTCCAAATCCTCTTCTAATTTTAGGTAGTGAACACATATATGCTTTTATGCGGCAGTGATCAGACTGCTCAGAGCCCTCGCTCTACTTCTCTTTCCACTTTGTGTTATTCACACACATTTCCATTTATGGGCATAGCTCTCCAAATGATGTGTTTGTTTAAGTACCTCCTTTTGAGCACAAACTGCTTCCTGTTTTATCATATTTGCTTCAAACATCTTTGTACAAGCTACTTCTTTCCTTCTTCAAGAGTTAACTTACAGAGTCAAAAGCAGAATTCTTGACAAAGCACATAAATGTTTTATTGCGCCTGTAACATTCTGTCAATCTGGGCCCCAGAAAAGCCGGACCAACAATGGGTGCTCCTAGCATGCTTTCCTGCTTCCTCAGTTCTCAACACTGGGCTCTTGGCATTAATATGTTGCTATTAAATAGTTTTTCAGCTACATACATATTTTTCAAGTTATTTTAATTTCCAATGTTCTAGTTGCAGGCAGTGTCGGGTATTTTGATGCAGTGCTATATATAGCCCACCAGGCTCCTCTGTCCAAGGGATTTCCCAGGCAACAGTACTGGAGTGGATTGCCATTTCCCTCTCCAGTGGATCTTCCCGACCCAGGGATCGAACCTGGGTCTCCCGCATTGTAGACAGACGTTTTACCGTCTGAGCCACCAGGGAAGTCACATATATTTTTCCACATATATTTTTATGTTTCTTTCAATGCAAACTGTGTATTCATCTTTGACCATTTATCAGTTAGAATCTGGACTTTGAACTCAGGTACCACATCTTTTTACAGGCAATTTTATTGTGCCTTTTAGAAATCACAGAAGTAATTCCTGCCTACTATTTAAAAAATTCAAGCTATAAAAATGTGCATAAAGTAAAAGGTAAAAGTTGAAGGTACAAAATGATGAAAGGTTTCTTTCCCTCTCACTCTTTGCCCTCCCTGCAATGGTATCACTTACCAAATACAACCATTGAAATAATCTTTCTAGTCTTCTTATCATTAAACTCTGTAATGCTAGATAATCTACTCTGGGTCTATTTCTTCATCTAAGAATTTAGAAAGCACTTAGTGGATGCCTACAATAAATGATGAGAAATTTCACTGACTTGTACTGCCTCCCTCTCACCAATCATTTTTTAATTTTTAGGTCTTCTATTGTACATTTATGGCAAGATCACAAATTCAAATGCCTAGAGAGTCTGGGCAGGATACCCATGTATAGAAAGTGGGTGGGGACAAGAAATGTCACGAGGCTCTTCCTACCCATCTGTAGCTTTTACACTATTAACATGAACGTGGTTAGGGAAACAGCAAAGTCATAACTGGCAACAGGTTCTTGCCCATGTTGGGAGATGACTGGGAGTGGGTGGTCGGGGGAGACTATAAAAACCTGGCAAAGATAAGCTTAGATGTAGGGATAGTGTCCACTGACCAAGTGTTGCCATGTGGAAGTGCTGCCTGATATTTTTTGAGAAAAGCCATTCAGAAATGAACTATATGTGTAAGTTTTCCATTTGTAAATCTTAGCTCAAATTTTTTTGAGAATACTGCTGACCAAATGTAAAAGGTCTGTGTGCCAAATATGGCCGATGGGCTGACCATTTTTCACCTCTATCATTATGGTTTTAAGTCATATGCCCAGGTTTCTGTTATTTGATCCATCTGTTTTAGATGGCATCTCACTTCCCACCATGTAAGATGAGGACTGTAGTGCCCTTGTAGTTTCCTCTTCCTCCCCTTCTCTCCTCAAACTTACCATTCACCATTCCTTTACTTATGGCTTGCCAAAGCTTACAGAGTTTACTTTCTGTTCTGTACTATAACTAACACTTTTGAATTTTGTCTAAAGGTTACCTTTTAAAAAAGAACAACTTCTTGATGGCAATATTACATTGTACAAATATTTTCTTCAAATATTTCTTAAATTCATCTGTTGGCCATGAATTAACTCTTCGCAATCTATGACTGATGAACGTTTCCAAATGTAGGCTTTCCATCCCCTGGGCGTAGTCTTATCTCCCTCAGTGAGGGGCTTGACTGCAAGCTCCATGTCCCTGAATGGGGCATGTCTACTGGTGGGCTTCACTTGGAGTGTCTGGGCATGGAGTAACTGGACGGCAACTGGACGTCCAACACATTTTACCTGGTGGCAAAGCACAGAGACTTTCTGATACTGATTAATATCCACACCATGAGCTTTGGTTTTCTCCATAGAGATATTAAACAAACATCCCATAGTCACCCTGACATCTGCCCTACAGTTCACTCATAGTTTCCAAATCCTTTCATTTCAAATATGTGGCTCTCATATGTTACAGCATGGACACCCCTCATCCACTAATGCCCCTCTCCTGTTCTCGGTGCAACTCTCAATTAACTGTTTCTAACCCTTTCTGCTCATTTCAATGGCATATTTGCAGGGAGGAGAAATTAATAAATCTGTTCAGTCTGACATTTTCAATCAGAGCAGCCACCAACTGCTGACAATCGTAGTTTCAGCATGACCTGCCCTGCCATTTCCATTCTGCTGCTTTTTCTCTGAATACTTCAGGAACTCTGTGACACCAGGCAACCCACCTCCAGCCTCCTTGTCATGAGAATTCCTGAATCACTTGGAACAGATGGCCACAGAAATTTTGGGAACATGTTCAGCTTGTTGGAACACCAAGATTACCATTCTTCAATGAAAGTGGAAGACAAAGATTCATCCATCCAGGGATTATATTTTTCTCTGAATGAATTTTATGCCCTAAGAAAATTCTCAAGAATTTAATGTCTACTTTCTACTATGAATGGAATAGCTATTGTCAATATATTTTCTAGTTGTGGATCTCTGCTTACATGGGGACTGAATTAAATGCAAGAGAGGCCGTGATCAGCCCTCCCTGATAGAGCTTTCTGTGATGATAGAAATGTTCAATAATCTGTGCTGCCCAACATGGGTAGCTATTATCCACATGTGGATATTGAGCACTGAAAACGTGGCTAGCAAGGCTGAGGATCTGAATTTTTTATTCTATTTTAATTAATCTTAACCTAAATTTAAGTAGTCACATGTAGTTATCCTACTGGACAACGCAGTTCTAGACCTCAAACAACTCATTTGCAATGAGGAAGCAAAAGACAATAAACAATAACTGATAAAGCTGCACATTAATTTAAAAAAATGAGTCACATAAGTATTATAAGAATTCAGAGGGGGAAGCAATTGAGGGCTAGAAAGCTAAGAATTAGCTCAGATTTACCTATGGTGTAGATCTATGTGCTAACGTCTAAAAAGAAATGCCAAGAGATGTTAAGCAAAAAGAGCAAGTTGCAGATCAGTGCATGTACATGGGTCCATTTGTATATGCAAAATCATATGCAGATTTATGCTTATATTTACATGGAATATTCGTGGAAGGATACCCAAATTGTTAATAGTGTGTACCTCTGGAAGTAAAGGTCAAGGCACAGAACATTTTTACTTTTGCTGGAATGCTTGTTTTAAAAATAGTTTAACATTTAAATAATTATTTTCTTTATAATAAAATTTTAAGCACAGAGATGATTAATGAATAATACATTTTAAAAAGGCCAAGGTAGTCAACTCTTTCCTGTGGTTATTACTCACGAAAGATTTTATGTGATTATTGGGCATTTTCTACATCCTATTACCATGGTTCTTCTGTCCTCTAATAAAATGCTTTAAAGAGAAAATATACTTAAGGAAAGTAGCCTGAAGGAGGTAGGGTTTAAATGGACCTTGGTGCTGGATAAGATGGTGTGGGAGAAGGAAGGGTATTCTTGATAAAGGCACGACCTGAGGTAAAGAAGGGAGCAGGGGTGCATGGATATGCACAGGGACACCGCAGGGAACAGGATGGGGGGTGGGGTGGGGCCAACAGCCGCTAAGAAACACGGGACCAAATGCCTATGAACTTGACTGGCAAGAGGCCTGGAGTCAGACCCTGTCACCTTCTCAAGGAAACCAAACATTTATTGAGCACCGTCGTGTGGCAGCCACTGTGCTACTCCCGGGGCACAAAGATGAATAAGAAGCAACCACTGAGTTCAAGGAACCAGATGCCCCATGTGCAAGGGATGACATCATACAGCGAGAGGAACACAAGATTTGGACCCAAAAGTACTGCCTCCTTCACTTACGGACATAACCTTGGCAGTGCCTGTAATTACTCTGAGCCCCTGGGTTCTTCTTCTATAAAAATGGGGATATGAGAGCACTATGCCAAGTGAAATAAGTCAGATAAAGACAAATGCTGCATGATATCACTTATATGTAGTCTAAAAAAATACAAATTAGTGGATACAAAAAAAGAAGCAGACTCACAAATATGAGAGAACAAGTTGGTTCAGTTCAGTTCAGTTCAGTCACTCAGTCGTGTCCGACTCTTCGCAACCCCATGAATC
>SJYT01030597.1:0-34890 GCA_006410635.1 Cephalophus harveyi
TTTGGAAGGAATGATGCTAAAGCTGAAACTCCAGTACTTTGGCCACCTCATGCGAAGAGTTGACTCATTGGAAAAGACTCTGATGCTGGGAGGGATTGGGGGCAGGAGGAGAAGGGGACGACCGAGGATGAGAAGGCTGGATGGCATCACAGACTCGATGGACGTGAGTCTGAGTGAACTCCGGGAGATGGTGATGAACAGGGAGGCCTGGCGTGCTGCGATTCATGGGGTCGCAAAGAGTCGGACACGACTGAGCAACTGAACTGAACTGAACTGAAGAGAGGTTCTGACGGAGTAAAGGTACTCCTTTCTGCTACTCTCTTGACATCTCTTGAGATCTCTGGGAACAGGAAGTGGGTAAAAGCCCAAGGGCAAGATTGAGGAGGGTTCCAGAGGTAACGGAGTGAAGGGAGGCTTATCCCAACGCTGTGGCATGCTGCGATTCATGGGGTCGCAAAGAGTCGGACACGACTGAGCGACTGAACTGAACTGAACTGATCCCATGTAGAGGCCTAGACCTAGAAACCTCCTATGTATTATCCTGCATGCTTTTAACCATTCACCCAATTGAATGCTGATAAACGCACTGAAATTAGAAGCTAAGAAGGAAGAACTATAAAATAAAAGTTGCCTGGTATCCTGAATCACTGCTGGGAGGGAAGGTATTTACTATATATACTAGTCCAGGATTTGGATTTTAATGTGAGTGAGCAAGAAACTTCTATTATGCTTGTGCTATTGTACATTTGGGGGATTGTTGATTACAGTAGCTGGCACTACCTTAATTAGTACATGTATAAGTTGTTTATATGCTGAATGCATATTATTCAAAATTAAGTAAAAATGGACTGCTGTTTAGGGGCATTTTATTCATTTTTTAATTGATTCCTCCTTTGTTGACTCTTGTAGCTTTGTTTTGGAAATCAGTGACTCACTCCTTGGGAAGACGAGGTAGATGGAAAAATTCAAGAGGAAAGAACAGTATATGCAACAAATGGAGAACTGACTGTTCAAAAAAAAAAATCACAAATTCTACAGTGGAAGAAGCTTACAGGGTGTAAAGTTGAAAGTTTAGTTTATAGCAAGATCATGAAGAGTCTTTTGTATTAGGCAAAAAATCAGTAATGTGGCCATGAGACAGAGTCGAGGAAAACATCTCAATTGTGTCCCCAAGTACTTTATGCCCACCTCAATTACTACATTGCTCATATTACACGTCATGGTTTTATATGTCAAAAGTTGTTTTCTGAGGCTTAGTTCTAAGATGTCAGTGGTTCTAAATGGACCACAGAATGAACTCAGAATCTTCATTTAAGTTGCTCTGGTTTCTTTTTCTTGCTGCTTCCCAGCTATTATCCTAGTACTGGGTTTCTTAACTTCTTGGCACTGCTGACATTTCGAGCTGCATGATTGACTGTTTCAGGGGCAGTCCTGTGCACTGCAGGATGTTTAGCAGCATCTCTGGCCTCTATCCACTAGATGACAGTGGCACCCTCCTCACTGCCCTACTCGTTATAGTAAATGATCTCCAGACACTGTCAGATATCCCCTGCGAGACAGAATCACCCTCAGTTCAGAACATCTATCCTACATGCCCCATTATCATATTTGGGATAATTCTTACCATTTTTGTTTTGTAGGGCATCTTTTTTATGGATCTTTTGTTCTTAGGAGGCCCTGTTTCCTTTTTTATTATTTAATCTCTCAACTTCCCTGATGGCTCTGACAGTAAAGCTTCTGCCTGCAACGCGGGAGACCTGGGTTCGATCCCTGGGTCAGGAAGATCCCCTGGAGAGGGAAATGGCAACCCACTCTAGTACTCTTGCCTGGAAAATCCCATGGATCGAGGAGCCTGGACAGTCCATGGGGTTGCAAAGAGTTGGACACTTCACTTTGATTTTTCTTAGTTGATAATATCCTCCAGCATCTTTCTGAGATAGAATGCATGGGGGGCTAGTAAAATTACTGCAAATTTTCATGTCTTTAACTTGGATTATGCTGCTTCATTTAATAGTTTGACTAGATATTCAATTATTAGTTGAAAATTTTCTGAGAATTTTGGAGGCATTCCTCCACTGTGTTCTAGCTTCCAGCATTTCTATTGAGAAATCTAATGTCATTTTGATTCCTGAATGTAGGTTCTTTTTACTCCTTGGGAATGTTCTAGACTTTTCCCTCTGTCCCCATGGGTTCTGAAATTTCACAGTGATATGCTTTTGTGTAAGTCTTATGTAACCTTTGTGGTGAACACTTGACCCCTCTCAATGTGGAAATTTATATGCTTCAACTTGGAAAAAAGTTTAAACATCTCCTCTGATAATTTTCTCTTCATCTCATTTCATTTTTCTTTCTGGAATTCTAAATTTTCAATATTTTAGGTCCTGGAATTATATTCTAGTCATTTCTATTCTTTTTTTTTTTCCGGCTTTCTGAGAGAGTTCTTCAACTTTATCTCTAACTTTCAATTGGACTTTCATTTTTTTACTGTCCTAATTTTACTTTCCAAGACTTCAGTTTTTTCTGTGCATGACATTTTAAAAAATTACCTCATGCTCTCATTTTATGAGTACAATAACCCTAACCTATCTGAATATCTAAAGTGCAAGTTTAGAAAAGTCTTCTCCTCTCCTTTGCTGAGATCCTTTTGCTACTTTTGTTTATTTCTGTCTTTATTTTTATATTAGAGCTTTCTTCAAATGTCTGGTTTTACATGAATTTCCTTTCAGGTTTAAAAAATAGGTATTCTCATTGGAAAAGACTCTGATGCTGGGAGGGATTGGGGGCAGGAGGAGAAGGGGACGACCGAGGATGAGATGGCTGGATGGCATCAGGGACTCGATGGACGTGAGTCTGAGTGAACTCTGAGAGATGGTGATGAACAGGGAGGCCTGGCGTGCTGCGATTCCTGGGGTCGCAAAGAGTCGGACACGACTGAGTGACTGAACTGAACTGAACTGAATAATTGATTGAAGCTATGTATGGGTGGGTATGTGTGTCTTATTCCCTGGTAGAATACACTGTGTGGTACTTAGTTAGGTTCTATTGGAGAATGCACATTTGTCAGTATTGGCTGTTCTATTTTTATATGTTTCTTCAGAGGATGTCCATTCATCCTCCTACCTGGGAGGTGTCAGCCTGTGAATGAGCATTTTTAGGGCCAGTTGGGACAGGAGGCTGGGTTACAATGATAATTAGTGAATACCCTAATTTCCATGTCGTGTCATCTCTTTAGCAATGCTCTGTGTCCCTGGGTCACCACGTTAGAACAAGGGCAATGATCTGACTGCAGATGTTTGGGAAGTGATCTGAGGAATCTGATCTCTCCCGTGGGTGCATGCTACATCGCTTCAGTTGCGTCTGACTCTTTAGGATCCTGTGGACTGTAGCCCACCAGGCTCCTCTGTCCATGTGTCTCCAGGCAAGAACATTGGAGTGGGTCGCTGTGCCCTCCTCCAGGAGATCTTCTAAACCCAGGGACAGAACCCTCATCCCTTGTCTCCTGCTTTGGCAGGCAGGTTCTTTACCACTAGCGCCACCTAAGCAGCCAGTGATTTCTCCCATGGATCAACAATCCTCTTGATTTCCACCCCTCCAAATACCCCTCATTGCCAAGGCACCTGGCTGATGCTTTCAATTCCTGTTTTTTACTGTGGTTTTATAAAAAGATATCTTATTTCTGTTGCTTTCCTAACTGACAATGCAGTTTTCAGACACTAACCTCTTTACCATGCACAGCAGGCTGGATAGTGACCCCATAAGATGCCCCAAAACTAATAATCCATGAAATGTGGGAATATAACTTTAGGTGGCAAAAGGGGGCATTGCAGATGTGATTAAGTTAAAGATCTTGAAATGAGGGGATTATTCTGAATTATACAAGTGACGCCTACCTGTAAATCATAGTGTTCTTGGGAGAGAGAAGCTGAGAGACTTGACCACAGAAGAGGAAAATGGTGATGTGACAATGGAAATGGAGAGAGATTTGAAGATACTTTGCTACTAGCTTTGAAGATGGAGAGATGGGCCATGAGCCAAACAGTGCAAGGGATGTAGCTCTGGATCTGGAAAAGTACAGGGAGAAGAGATTCTACCATGGAGCCTCTCAAGGGGGTGTGGCCCTACCAGCCCCTTGGTTTAGGTTAGTCAAACCATTTTGGATTTCTGACCTTCAGAATTGCAAGAGAAGGAGAAGGGGATGACAGAGGATGAGATGGCTGGATGGCATCACCGACTCAATGGACATGAGTATGGGTAAACTCCGGGAGTTGGTGATGAACAGGCAGGCCTGGCGTGCTGTGGTTCATGGGGTTGCAAAGAGTCGGACACCACTGAGCAACTGAACTGAACTGAGTGTGTGTTGTTTTAGATCACCAAGTTTCTTGTAGTCGTTCAAAGCAGTCAAAGGAAACATACAAGCCATCCGCCTGCTTCCTAGTTTTCAAAGCTGTGTTGTAGTCGCTTCCTTCTCATTGTCTTTATCCTTGTGCGCTGTATCCTTGCAGTCTTTCTTATCCTTTTTGTGAAAGTTTGAGTAAGAGGCACGCTCAAAACCTTTTTAATCCTCTATGCATTTTTCTCTAAGTTTTCTTTAGAGGTGTCCAATTAATACCTTGCATTTAATTGGAAATGATTGGATAATAAATGTATATTTTTGTTTGCCTTGTGTGGGTTTTGAATTTTTGGTGAACTTGGGCTTTTTATGTACCAAGTTTGTTGGCATTCAGCATTTGTAATGAGGGAGGTAAATATAATTAAATAGAAAAACTATCAGAACTAAGACAGGGATACTATAACGTTCAATAGCATTCATGTTGTTTTGGAACTATTTTAGGCAAGAAACATAAAATAGCTTGTATAAATATTAGAAAAAAAATGTCAGTATACACTGATGTTTTGCACATATACCTAGACTATTTAAGATTCCATTCTTGTAGATAATAACAAAATATTATAATTATAAAGAAAATATCTCTGCAAAATCAGATGGACCATAGACTGACAATACTGAATGATCAGATATATAGACTATATAATAAATATGCTCAATGAAGTTGATGGAATCAAAGTGGGTATTTAAAAAGTAATAAGAGAAACAGTATCAAAATGAACTAGCTGATCTTAAAAAAAAAAAGTCTACAAGAAAGGAATATAGGATTGAAACTAGAAACATATATAATATTCCTTAAGGATAAGTGAAGAAAAAAATCAGTGAACTGATATCTGATAACTGTAATCACACAGTCAGATAAAACTGAAAATTTAAAAGAGAATTTAATGACAGGTTTGATTAAAAAGCTCTATCTCTAATAGTATTCTAGATGAAAAGAATAAGGAGAAGAAAGGAGAAGCCGTCAGAGAAGAGAAAAATGCTGAGGTTTTATAAAATTTATGAAAGACAAAAGCGCTCATGTTTAGACTGTCCAGTGAACCCCTAAGTATGAAAAGATAAGCCAGAGAAAAACAAGCAGGGAGATGTAAACCTCAGTTAAGATAAGATACTATTATACCTACCAAATTGTTAAAAAAAAATGTAAAAACCTGAACATACCAAGTGTTGGTAAGACAGGAGTAATGAGAATGCTCATAAGCTGCTGGCTGACTCTAAGTTGAAATGACTATTCCAGAAAACAGTTGGGCAGTAGCAATAAAAACTAAAACCATATGGACACTTAAACTTAAATCCTACTTTTGGAATTTAGCCTACAGAAATGAAAGCGCCAATATGCAATGGTCATATACAATGTTACTTCACCTTTGCTTATACAGGCAAAAGTTATAGGAAGAAAAGAAGGGTGGGAAGAAGGAAATGTTGTGATGACAAAAACATCATTTATAATATTGTCCCATTTATGTTGATTCATATGAACGCATGAAGGGATTCATGAAAAGACAATCACAGTGTATTAATGGCAGTTATCTCAGGGGAGAAACTAGAAACATATATAATGTGAAACAAATGAAACAAATCTTAGCAGATAAAACAAATCAAGGTGCATCAGTATGAATGAGCTGATCTACATTTCTATATTGAAGACATGAAGTCTTCAGTGTGTGCATGTTTTACTTTATTCTTTTATGTATTATTGAAAGTTTGTCAACATGCGTTGCAAAACATATAATAAAAATAATAAAGCTATTTTTCCTTGTGGGAAAAAAAGGGAAAAACCAAAAATGGTGAATATTTTATCAGGCCTAATGTTATTACATTTTTGCTGTGTCGATGTGAAGCAAGTTTAATCTTATTCAACCCTTTAAGCAGTCTTTGATTAATATACAGTGATCAATTACCTTTCAAGGTCAAAAAAGAGCAGAGACAAAAAGTAGTTGAACATACCTAGTGAGGACTTTACTTATTTGGCAAAGAGAAAGCTACTTCAAAACGAAGGTTATATATTCCTTGGCATCCACAAAGCCATTCATTCATCAATTCAAATTTAAGTTCTATTACAGTGTTATTCTCTTAAGGGCAGATTCTTCATTTGTCTTGTTCTCAGACTTTTGCCTGGTATCCAACACAGTGGCTGCCTCACCTCAGAAATACAATCAATATTTACTAAAGGAGTGAATATATTCACACACCCATATAATGGATAATTTTGTGCTTTTGTTATTCTTTTGTTATTTAATATTCATTCCAAATTCCTCCCACAAGTATTTTTTAGTAATAATATAATGTTCAGAGGATCTAAAAATATTAGTAATAAGAACAAATACTAATTTAACATTTGTGTCCGTTCTATTCTAAAGGCTTTATGTATATTCACTCATTTAATCCTGGAAGCCAATATTATCCCGATTTTACTGATGGTAATGCTGAAGCACATAATTTGCCTAAGGATCTGTGACTACCGAGTTGCAGGTTCAAGGTTTGAGTCCAGGTCTAAATCCAGAGTCAGGCTTTTCCTACAGGCATGTACCTTACCTCTGACAATATAGAAATGTAGATCAGCTCATTCATACTGATGCACCTTGATTTGTTTTATCTGCTAAGATTTGTTTCATTTCTCCTTAGGTAGCAACAGAGCTGTGCAGTGCATGGGAGTGGTTGATTTGGCAGGGTATAGAACTGATGTGAACAATATGCCATGCAAACTGGATAAGTAAAGATATTTAACAAGAGAAACACCAAATGATGCCATGAATCTAGGGAAAATGGGGGCAAAGGCCAGAACAGATGACTAGAGGCCCATGTGAGAGTGATTGCGAGGCCAGGGCTTGACCATGGTCAGGAGGAGCAAGCAAACTTGTAGGCCCACCTACACATAAATGCAAACCAGAATAGCAAGCAGAATACAGGCACTAGGTGTATGGTACCAGCAGCAGCAAAGAGACTGAGGCCGAACAAAGGTTTTCTGAGGTACAACCTACTGTACCCATTTAGCCCAAGGTAAGAATTGGTTTTGGAGGGCAAGCAGTTCTGAGAGAAGATGTTATTGTCAACAACACTTGGATGGACTGCAGAACTGAGGAAACAAACAAAGCATGTTTTTCTGTAGATTTAATTTTTGTTCAGTTTTATTTTTAAAATTTTTACTGAGTAACATGTATTCACTGAGGGCTTCCCTTGTGGCTCATCTGGTAAAGAATCTGCCTATAATGTGGGAGACCTGGGTTGGATCCCTGGATTGGGAAGATCCCCTGGAGAAGGGAACAGGTACCCACTCCAGTATTCTAGCCTTGAGAATTCCATGGACTGTATTGTCCATGGGGTTGCAAAGAGTCGGACACGACTGAGTGACTTCCACTTTCACTTGTATGTGTTCACTAATAAAAAAAGAGAAGAGATATCACAAAACCACCACTCAAAGATATTACAGTTAAAAAGCAGCATGAAATCTTGTGCTGTGAAGACTTTTCAAACACACAAAAGCAGAAGGATGAGTGTGATGCAGTGTCATAAACCCATCCCTCACCTTCAGCATGCCACTGTTCTTGTTCTTCTGACCCCTCCCACATTTTACAAATGTGCGCACACACACACACACACGGAAACAGAAAAGAACATCACACCACTCAGAAACGTCATAGATATCCTTCTCTTAATACTATTCAGTTCAGTTCAGTTGCTCAGTTGTGTCCGACTCTTTGCACAGCACACCAGGCCTCCCTGTCCATCACCAACTCCCAGAGTTCACTCAAACTCACGTCCATCGAGTCAGTGATGCCATCCAGCCATCTCATCCTCTGTCGTCCCCTTCTCCTCCTGCCCCCAATCCCTCCCAGCATCAGTCTTTTCCAATGAGTCAACTCTTCGCATGAGGTGGCCAAAGTATTGGAGTTTCAGCTTTAGCATCAGTCCTTCCAAAGAAATCCCAGGGCTGATCTTCAGAATGGACTGGTTGGACCTCCTTGCAGTCCAAGGGACTCTCAAGAGTCTTCTCCAACACCACAGTTCAAAAGCATCAATTCTTCGGCGCTCAGCCTTCTTCACAGTCCAACTCTCATATCCATACATGACCACAGGAAAAACCATAGCCTTGACTAGATGGACCTTTGTTGGCAAAGTAATGTCTCTGCTTTTGAATATGCTATTTAGGTTGGTCATAACTTTCCTTCCAAGGAGTAAGTGTCTTTTAATTTCATGGCTGCAATCACCATCTGCAGTGATTTTGGAGCCCCCCAAAATAAAGTCTGACACTGTTTCCACTGTTTCCCCATCTATTTCCCATGAAGACCTCCTTGCAGTCCAAGGGACTCTCAAGAGTCTTCTCCAACACCACAGTTCAAAAGCATCAATTCTTCGGCGCTCAGCCTTCTTCACAGTCCAACTCTCATATCCATACATGACCACAGGAAAAACCATAGCCTTGACTAGATGGACCTTTGTTGGCAAAGTAATGTCTCTGCTTTTGAATATGCTATTTAGGTTGGTCATAACTTTCCTTCCAAGGAGTAAGTGTCTTTTAATTTCATGGCTGCAATCACCATCTGCAGTGATTTTGGAGCCCCCCAAAATAAAGTCTGACACTGTTTCCACTGTTTCCCCATCTATTTCCCATGAAGTGATGGGACCAGATGCCATGATCTTCGTTTTCTGAATGTTAATCATCATTAAATTTCCTTCTTAATAAAAAAAAAATGAATGATTATTTTTTTCTGGCTTCATGGCACTGTAGTCTTGATGTATCATCCATAGTATGTGGTATTAGTTGTTCAGTTGTGTCTGACTCTTTGTGACCCCATGGACTGTAGCCTTTCACACACCTCTGTCCATGTAATTTTGCAGGCAATCTTCCTGACCCGACGATTGAATCCCAGTCTCCTGCCTTGCAGGCAGATTCTTTACTGTCTGAGCCACCAGAGAAACCAACCACATTTATTTATGCTTGGTTCCCTCCCAGTTTTAAAAATAAAAATGCTGCCCTGATATATACGTAAATATATATACATAGGAGGCTTCCCTGGTGGCTCAGTGCTAAAGAATCTGCCTCCCAAGCAGGAGATAGGTTCAGACTTTGGGTCAGGAAGCTCCCCTGGACAAGGAAATGGCAACCCACTCCAGTATTCTTGCCTGGGAAATCTCATAGACAGAGGAGCCTGGTGGGCTACAGTCTATGCGGTGGCAAAGAGTTGGACACAACTCTTTGTGTCCAAAACAACAACCATGAAGACAAACGTGGTATATATATATATCTCTTCTCCATATATATATATATATATATGATATACATGCACATAATATAGCACTTACCTTTTCTGCTTATATATATTTACACATATGATATATATATATATGCTTTTTTATATGGGATATTTGTGCACTATTCCAATTTGGTCCTTAGAATAAACTGTTAGACATAAAATTTCTGGGTCAAAGAGTAAGTCTATTTTAAATGTTTTTATATTTATTATCAAATAACATTCCAAAAATTTTCTGCTCTTTCACAGCCTTTCTAAGAGTATATGCATATGCCTATATTTCATTTGCCTCAGTAATACTGAATAGTAGAAATGTGTAATTTTTTCAAGTTGATCACTTTGAGATATCATTGTGAAGATGTATAATTATTTGAATATTACAAATATTACATATTTTAGTGTTATAGGCCAAGTCACCAAAAGTAAAAGACTGATTTCATAAACTACACATTTCTTTTTTTCATATATTGATTTTAACCTTATAAGTGTATTTGTCTAGATGTACTTCACAGAGGGGAAAAAAATCTGCATTCCCAAAATATTTAATAGCTTGTTTTATTTTCTGAGAAGGCATAGATTGCTTTAAAGGCGATTGCTAGTAAATTAGATTAACTATCTTTAGCATTCAATTCCAAAATCATTGAGGTTTATATCCATTAAATATGAATTTGTCCCCAAATTAATTGTCTTGCTCTTCATTGTTGTCATTGCATGATTGGTTATTTTCCATTTTGGAAGATTTAGTATTTGAGTAGGTCAGATGATGGCTTGATAGCTTCAGTTCAGTTCAGTCACTCAGTTGTGTCTGACTCTTTGCGACCCCATGAATCGCAGCATGCCAGGCCTCCCTGTCCATCACCATCTCCCGGCAAAACTTTAAAAGCCAGACACTGGAGCACTAAGTAAATTACATCTATATATAACCTCTTCCAAAAAATATAACTATATGATAGTAAAGTGAAATATGTAAAATATCCTTTGGTCTAATGGCTATTTTTGTTTTTCCAAAGATAATTTATCTATAACTATTAATATTTTGAAAAGCTTTGCTATCAGTGTCAACTGGTTGAGGGGGATTCAGCAAGCGCAAATGTTTTTTCTGAATAATAAAAATGCCCAGAATAGAATCTAGCAACGAAAGTCAACAGAGAGGGAGTGATGGAAAGAGGGAAGCTAGGCAAATTGTTTTATATTTTGCATAACTGAAGAGCCAGATGGCTTAACTGGATTTTTATTTTCAGAACCACCCACTGCAGGATTTTAAGTAAGTTCTCAAGTCAAACACAGTATTGCAAAGCAGAGTTTAACAATGTCTAGACCAGAGCCCACAATCTTATCCAGGCATTACCAGATTCCTATCCTTGCGATGCAGCCAGATCTGTCTTTTACTGGTCTAGAAACAATTTTACACTAAGTTTCTACCTCCTCTGAGCAGAGATGCAAAAAAGGAATAGGTATGGTACTGCTTAGGAAATGTTCAAGATTCTACTTTAGGTTTTTCTAATCTAATATCAATTTGACAGTAATATTTAATGTCTTACCCCAGTTGTCACTTTTACTCCATTTTGAAGTATCTTGTAATGACCACCTTGTTATTCAAAGAAAAGCAAGAAAATTGATCCAGCATTCCAAATACACACTAGTGATGTATTTCACTATCTAATTTTAGGGAATATTTGCTCTTATGCTATTTTTAATCATCAATAACCTGAATTAAAGCATATAAATTTAGTAAAACAGATTGTTTAAAAGTTTGTTTTCTTGTTATTGTCTTTTTAAATTCTTTACTTGATACTCCAAAAGAGTTCAATTATCTATTTTCTAGTTTTAAAAAAATTGTGCCATTTCTCTTTTTCATTTTTTACATCCCATTTATCTCTATCTTTCATGAAGTCACTCAGTTGTGTCTGACTCTTTGTGACCCCGTGGACTGTAGCCCACCAGGTTCCTCCATCCATGGAATTTTCTAGGCAAGAGTACTGGAGTGGGTTGCCATTTCCTTCTCCGATCTCTATCTTTACTGTGTTTAAATTCTGGCAAATAACCAAAAGTTAAATAACCAAATTCCTCAAGAAAAGCGGTATTTGCTATTTCCTGACCAATAAGAAACTTTTTGGACTATGGATCTAGCCAGAAAAAACAAATGTCTGTTGAAAATGATCTGGTCCAATTTTGTAGGTCCAGTTTGGAGATGGATTCTGAGTTGCAGGTTAATATCCAAACTTTCTATGTTAGAATGAAAGCAAATCAATTAGGGCTTGATCATCATCAGTTAAGGCCAAAGAGCTAACTGGTAAAATATATACCTAGTTTCATTCCAGCTGGCTAACACTGAATGTTTTTTATAAGGATGAGTCACTTTTCTAAAGAATTCTGCAGTAAACCAGTTTTATGTCAGAACGTCGTGAAGGATTGACTTTGGCATCTGGTCTTTTGGGCTTCTATTTCTTCTCATATCTCCTTTAAGAAGTCTAGCTTGGATTTATCCAACTAGCTTTCTCCATTTCAATTTCCTTTTATAACTCATTGGCTGCTTGAGTCCCTGGCTCAGTTGGGAGTGTCAGACAGCACTACCCTGCTCTGGTCTCCCCATTTGGGTACCTTCCAGAGTAACCAAACTCCCCTGGAATACAACAACTACAAAAGCATTGAACATGTCAGGCTTGGAATAATTTTGCTGAGTCAGTTTAGAATTGGATTGAATGAAACACAGCTGCCCTTAACAAAGCATCCTCTGTTCTATTACACTTAGGGATGAAAATAATGCACAAACACGGGGGCTCAGACTAACCATGTGTATCATTTTACATACAGGAAGAAGAAACCCTGGAGCCTGAGATACTGTTATGCCTAAATGATGAAGGGCTTAGCTTTTGACTTTTGAGCATCAGCACCTGCACTGCATTGCATGATCCTGTTGAACAGAAGGTACATGTGCTGGTTTCTTCTCTAGATAATTCAGCCCTGGATTACTTTAAGCAAGTTTTTTAGTTCTAAATATTCAGAAAAATATTACAAACATTAATTTGGCTGTATCTATCTTTTAAGAGGAGCAATAGTGAAAAATCAAGCAGGATAACCATAGGTTGCAAACTTACTGGTTAAGAAATTAGGCTGCATAGTAACAGAACTGAATTTTGCTACCTTCCCACCACGTACTAGCTGTGTGACTTGGGCCAAATTGTTTGACGTCTCTTAATTTCAGTTTATCTATTGACAAAGTGAGTATAACAATAAAACTTAATTGTGAGTATTAAAGTAATCCATATGAAGCTTCCACATGTGCATCTGATGTGCTATGTAAGAGATCACTGTTGTACTAGAGTTGGAATGAATCATAATGACCTTATCTTGCTCCTCCATCTTGGCTTCCATGTGCCATCCCTGGTTTCATTAGATACACATGAATTGTCAAGAGTGAGTTCTGAACTATAGTTTTGTATGTCTCTTAACTTTCATTCTAATTCAGTGTTGTTGAGAATACTTTAAACTTCTATGTAACACTGTGGAGTGCTATCAAATGCTTCAAGTTCTCACTTTTTTTTCCCCTCTTTGGAGCTTGCCAGTGTTTGGTGAGCATGCTCTTTGAATCTTTTTTCAGAATGTGTTTTCTCCTTCTGCAGAATCAATCTTATACTTACTGTTTCATGCTTTGCTTTCTCCTTTTCCTGTCATCATTCTCTATTCTTATTCTCTTGATGAAAGTTTCTTTCCTCCTCCTCAGAATCATAAACATTAATCCTTCCTTTTCAATACAATTCTGTGCACTATATATATTTAAATTTTTTCATTTTCTGCAATATTTTAATTCTGCATTTCTTAATTCTCTTCATTTGCCCCTTGACTCTGACTATTGGCTAGAAAAAACAATTTCTTATTCTCAAAAGGAAAAAGACAGCATTATCTCACTAACTATAGACTAATGACTTTATCTCAGCAATATTCTAGAGTGCATTTTAAACAAATAGTTTCTGAGCATCTGAGGAAAAAAAATGATCATAAAAAATGAACATATATTCATTTAGAACAAGTCATAGTAGGTATGGTTTATTTCTTTGGTAGAATTACTAAACAAATGGTCAGTAAATGTATTAAGCATGACATATCTAGGCTTCCACAAGAGATTTAGAAAGTTTTTTTTAAGTGTTCTTAAAAAAAAAACTTTAATTTTTAGAACAGTTTAGATTTAAAATAAAATTGAGAGGAAAATACAGGATTTCTCATTTACTCCTTCCTATCTATAGACATAAATATCCTCCCCTCTCATCAATATCACTCACCAGAATGGTACTTTTTTTTTTTTTTTTTCACCAACGATGATCCTACATTGACAAGTTGTGATCACGCAGAACTGAGATCTGTGCAGAGTTCAATTTAAGTTCACTGTTGGTATCCTAGTCAATATGCTCTATGGCTTTGGGCAAATGTCCAATAACATATCCATAATCATGCAAAGTATTTTCACTGCCCTAAAAATTCTCTGTGTTCTGATTATTCATCTCCACTGTGTCCCTCCACCTCTCCCAATTCCCCACTTCCAAACACTAATCCTTTTTAAATTGCCACAATTTTGACTTTTCCAGAATCATATATATTTGGAAACATACAGTATGTAGCTCTTTAAGATTGGCTCTTTCACTTAGGAATATGTGTTCATGTTTCTTTCACATCATTTCATAGCTTGATAGGTCATTCCTTTTTAGTAATAAATAATATTGCAGTATTTAGATGTACCAGAGTTTATTCATCCATTCAGTTACTGAAGGATTTGGTTGCTTCGCAAGAATACACAGAAGAACTGGACAAAAAAGATCTTCACGACCCAGATAATCATGATGGTGTGATCACTCACCTAGAGCCAGACATCTGGAATGTGAAGTCAAGCGGGCCTTAGAAAGCATCACTATGAACAAAGCTAGTGGAGGTGATGGAATTTCAGTGGAGCTATTTCAAATCCTGAAAGATGATGCTGTGAAAGTGCTGCACTCAATATGCCAGCAAATTTGGAAAACACAGCAGTGGCCACAGGACTGGAAAAGGTCAGTTTTCATTTAAATCCCAAAGAAAGGCAATGCAAAAGAATGCTCAAACTACCGCACAATTGCACTCATCTCACATGCTCGTAAAGTAATGCTCAAAATTCTCAAAGCCAGGCTTCAGCAATACGTGAACCGTGAACTTCCAGATGTTCAAGTTGGTTTTAGAAAAGGCAGAGGAACCAGAGATCAAATTGCCAACATCTGCTGGATCATGGAAAAAGCAAGAGAGTTCCAGAAAAACATCTATTTCTGCTTTATTGACTATGCCAAAGCCTTTGACTGTGTGGATCACAATAAACTGTGGAAAATTCTGAGAGAGATGGGAATACCAGACCACCTAACCTGCCTCTTGAGAAATCTGTATGCAGGTCAGGAAGCAACAGATGTTCAAGTTGGTTTTAGAAAAGGCAGAGGAACCAGAGATCAAATTGCCAACATCTGCTGGATCATGGAAAAAGCAAGAGAGTTCCAGAAACACATCTATTTCTCCTTTATTGACTATGCCAAAGTCTTCGACTGTGTGGATCACAATAAACTGTGCAAAATTCTGAAAGAGATGGGAATACCAGACCATCTGAACTGCCTCTTGAGAAACCTGTATGCAGGTCAGGAAGCAACCGTTAGAACTGGACATGGAACAACACACTGGTCTCACATAGGAAAAAGAGTACATCAAGGGTGTATATTGTCACCCTGCTTATTTAACTTCTATGCAGAGTACATCATGAGAAACGCTGGGCTGGAAGAAGCACAAGCTGGAATCAAGATTGCCGGGAGAAATATCAATAACCTCAGATATGCAGATGACACCACCCTTATGGCAGCAAGTGAAGAGGAGCTAAAAAGCCTCTTGATGAAAGTGAAAGAGGAGAGTGAAAAAGTTGGCTTAAAGCTCAACATTCAGAAAGCTAAGATCATGGCATCTGGTCCCTTCACTTCATGACAAATAGATGGGGAAACAGTGGAAACAGTGTCAGACTTTATTTTTTGGGGCTCCAAAATCACTGCAGATGGTGACCTCAGCCATGAAATTAAAAGACACTTACTCCTTGGAAGAAAGTTATGACCAACCTAGATAGCATATTAAAAGCAGAGACATTACTTTGTTAACAAAGGACTGTCTAGTCAAGGGTATGGTTTTTCCAGTAGTCATATATGGATGTGAGAGTTGGACTCTAAAGGAAGCTGAGCACCAAAGAATTGATGCTTTTGAACTGTGGTGTTGGACAAGACTCTTGAGAGTCCCTTGGACTGCAAGGAGATCCAACCAGTCCATCCTAAAGGAGATCAGTCCTAGATGTTCATTGGAAGGACTGATGTTGAAGTTGAAACTCCAATACTTTGGCCACCTGATGCGAACAGCTGACTCATTTAAAAGACCCTGATGCTGGGAAAGATTGAAGGCAGGAGGAGAAGGGGATGACAGAGGATGAGATGGTCAGATGGCATCACCGACTCAATGGACATGGGTTTGTGTGGACTCCGAGAGCTGGTGATGGACAGGGAGGCCTGGCGCGCTGTAGTTCACGGGGTTGGAAAGAGTCGGACACGACTGAGTGACTGAACTGAACTGAAAAGCTGTGAGTTATGTTTTATTTGGGGCAAAATGAATGCTGCAGCCCAGGAGACAGCACCTCAATAGTTCTGAGAAACTGCTCCAAAGATGCAGGGCAGAAGTCAGTATATATGCGATTTTGGTGAAGAAGGACAGATGCAGTCGAGCACATGTTTTCCCAAAAGGTTTCTTCTAGTCTTGTGGAGTTTTTCTATCCACGGGAACAGTTGTCATGCAGGATTTTAGTGCTTTTCTAGATATGAGAAGATACAAGAACTGAGCTCATAAAATCAGCTCCTGACAATATCTCACTCTCTGAAGACCTATCCTGCCAGTTTTTCCCTGAGCACAGAGTGCCTCATTTCTGCTTTCCAGCTGAACTCCTTTCAGGGGGTGTTGAAGGGCAGCAGCTGCAGCAGCACATGATTTAATCCTTGTAGAAGTAGATGGCAAGTGCCAATTTGTAGTTGACAGTATCTAACTACTTTTCAGGGTTATTTTTTTCTTGGAGGGGAGGGGTTTAATTTTCTGCAGCTCATTACTGGTCTTCAATGCTCTCTTCTCACTGTACCCACTCATCATTTCTGAGTCCTCTTCATATAACCATATGTCACAATAAAGGCATATTCAACTGTGTAGAGCACTCATTTTAAAATAAGAAAGAGCACTAGGCACCACTGAGGTGAAGAGTTTACTAAAATATGGCTAATTAATTGAGGTAACTGTGTGCTCTGTGATGGAAGCTCTTCCTGGTTTTTTTTTTCCCAAAGAAACTGTTGAAACCAGCTTTCCTGCGTAATCTCATAACGTTTATTCTTTGTCATTCCATTAAAGCTGTCTTGAAATATTGATAAACCCAAGAGAACACATTTAAGTTCACTATTTTGTAATCTGTGATTGATATGTTTATTCAATAAGACATCATTTCTTCACTCATTTCATCAAAAATTATTGAATGCCTAATATGTGACAGACAGTAAATTATGAGAAAAAGAGAAGTGAACCTTTTATTCACACAGCTTATCATCTAATAGGAAAGACAAGTATTCCCAAACAAGTATAAATAATTAAAAACTATGATAAGTAAGATTTAAAAACCCTGCAGATTTCATACAAGTATATAGAAGAAGAGGATCTGGTATCATCAGGGGTGATAGGCAGTTTTCTGAAAAAAAGTAACCTGAAAACTGCAAGCTAATAAATCAGTTCAGTTCAGTCGCTCAGTCGTGTCCGACTCTTTGCGACCCCATGAATAGCAGCATGCCAGGCTTCCCTGTCCATCACCAACTCCCAGAGTTCACTGAAACTCATGTCCATCGAGTCGGTGATGCCATCCAGCCATCTCATCCTCTGTCGTCCCCTTCTTCTCCTGCCTCCTATACCTCCCAGCATCAGAGTCTTTTCCAATGAGTCAACACTTCCCATGAAGTGGCCAAAGTACTGGAGTTTCAGCTTTAGCATCATTCCTTCCAAAGAAATCCCAGGGCTGATCTCCTTCAGAAGGGACTGGTTGGATCTCCTTGCAGTCCAAGGGATTACTCTTCAAGCAATGAAACAGAAAGCTACCTGGTTTCAGGATCCCTGATGAAGAAATGTATGGAGTCTGAGCACTCTGATCTCCAAGCTCCTAAAAGAGTCACTTCACTCAGATTAAGGAAGGGAGGGAATAATGATTACAGCAATATTCCCTATTTCATACAGCAAAGGAGGGCACAGACTGTATGTAGCTTGTGCAAAATCGGACAAGCTAATAAGTAGTAGTATAGTTGGGTTTGGACCATAAAAGTCAGTTGATTTCAATTAAAAAATCAGCATCTTCATCCACTAGACCCGTGTGCCAGGGGTTCTGTATTGGAAACTTTTGCTTCTGTGAGGCAGAAGGGTTTTCTTCCCAGGCTCCTTACCCAGTCTAATAATTAAGCTGACATTGGAGAAGGCAATGGCACCCTACTCCAGTACTCTTGCCTGGAAAATCCTATGGACGGAGGAGCCTGGTAGGCCGCAGTCCATGGGGTCGCTAAGAGAAATACGACTGAGCGAATTTGCTTTCACTTTTCACTTTCATGCATTGGAGAAGGAAATGGCAACCCACTCCAGTGTTCTTGCCTGGAGAATCCCAGGGACGGGGGAGCCTGGTGGGCTGCCGTCTATGGGCTGTCTCTTATACACATCTAGNTACGACTGAGCGAATTTGCTTTCACTTTTCACTTTCATGCATTGGAGAAGGAAATGGCAACCCACTCCAGTGTTCTTGCCTGGAGAATCCCAGGGACGGGGGAGCCTGGTGGGCTGCCGTCTATGGGGTCGCACAGAGTCAGACACGACTGAAGTGACAGCAGCAGCAGCATGTCACGTTGGGCTTCCCTGGCAGCTCAGATGGTAAAGAACCTATCTTCAATGCGGGAGACTTGAGTTTGATCCCTGAGTCAGGAAATCCCCTGGAGAAGGAAATGGCAACTCACTCCAGTATTCTTGCCTTGAGAATCCCACGGACAGAGGAGCCTGGCGGGCTACAGTCCGTGGGGTCACAAAGAGCTAGACATGACTGAGCGACTAACACTTTCAAGTCAGATGAACAACTTTGATTTGCTATGTATAGGAGTCCAGTAAAAACTAAAGCATAAAGACATTCAGGCAATTGAGGCTTATGTGCCCCCTTGAGCTAAGGAGAAGGGAGTAAGGGTTTGAGGGCTTCAAACCAGAGGGAGGACAAGCCACAGGAAGATGGGAAAACCAGGTGATTGGAAAACAAATATTTGCTGCTCCAGGCAGACAAGTCTTTCTGAGATAAAAATTTATCTTTACTAATAGCTCTCTGAATTTGGCAATAAGGAGTTCATGATCTGAGCCACAGTCAGCTCCCAGTCTTGTTTTTGCTGACTGTATAGAGCTTCTCCATCTTTGGCTGCAGAGAATATAATCAATCTGATTTCAGTGTTGACCATCTGGTGATGTCCATGTGTAGAGTCTTCTCTTGTGTTGTTGGAAGAGGGTGTTTGCTATGACCAGTGTGTTCTCTTGGCAGAACTCTATTAGCCTTTGCCCTGCTTCATTCTGTATTCCAACGCCAAATTTGCCTGTTACTCCAGGTGTTTCCTGACTTCCTACTTTTGCATTCCAGTCCCCTATAATGAAAAGGACATATTGTTTTGAGTGTTAGTTCTAGAAGGTCTTGTAGGTCTTCATAGAACCATTCAACTTTAGCTTCTTCAGCATTACTGGTCGCAAACTTCCAGATGTTAAAGCTGATTTTAGAAAAGGCAGAGGATACTCCAGGTGTTTCTTGACTTCCTACTTTAGCATTCCAGTCCCCTATAATGAAAAGGACATCTTTTTTGGGTGTTAGTTCTAGAAGGTCTTGTAGGTCTTCATAGAACCGTTCAAATTTAGCTTCTTAAGTGTTACTCTTTGAGGCATAGGCTTGTATTACCATGATATTGAATGGTTTGCCTTGGAGACGAACAGATCATTCTGTCGTTTTTGAGACTGCATCCAAGTACTGCATTTAGGACTCTTGTTGACCATGATGACTATATTTCTTCTAAGGGATTCCTGCCCACAGTAGTAGATATAATGGTCATCTGAGTTAAATTCACCCATTCCAGTCCATTTTAGTTCGCTGATTCCTAGAATGTTGACGTTCACACTTGCCATTTCCTGTTTGACCACTTCCAATTTGCCTTGATTCATGGACCTGACATTCCAGGTTCCTATGAAATATTGCTCTTTACAGCATCAGACCTTGCTTCTATCACCAGTCCCATCCACAACTGGGTATTGTTTTTGCTTTGGCTCCATCCCTTCATTCTTTCTGAAGTTATTTCTCCACCGATCTCCAGTAGCATATTGGGCACCTACCGACCTGGGGAGTTCCTCTTTCAGTATCCTATCATTTTGCCTTTTCATACTGTTCATGGAATTCTCAAGGCAAGAATACAGAAGTGGTTTTGCCATTCCCTTCTCCAATGGACCACATTCTGTCAGCCAAGCTAATAAATATGTATTAACAAAAAAGTGATGGGGGAAAAAGGAAGCCAGGGAAAGAGAATGTGCAAATTTCCTGATACATTAAAGTGGATGAAAAATGAAGGAAGAAGAACAGGCAAAGTGAAAGTATTAAAAGATTGCGTAGTCAATAAGAGTCAAGCTGCTCAAAGGCTGTAATAAATGATGGTGATTTCTTTCACCTTAAAGGCAATAAGAAGTCTTTTAAGAACCATAAGAAGGAGAGTTATGTAATGCAATTAATATTTTTAGAATATCATTCCTTTTTGTGGATTGAAAATGATGGTAGTGAATAAGGGCAAATTAGTTAGATGCTAGTGTGATAACCCACTGAACACCAATGATGGTTTGGGTTAGAATGGTCACTCTGAGACTGGAGAAACTTTCGAGTTTTACTACATATGTTTAAGGTCAAAAGGAAAGGGATTATATACAGGAAAAATGAAAAAGGGAGAAATATTAAAATGCTTTCTATATTCTGGCTCATATACCTGTGTTGATAATGATGTCATTCATTTAGTGCTTAGGGAACACTGAAGCAGGGTAAAGCTGAAAAGAGAAGATTATGAGATTGATTTTGACATATGGAGTTTAAGATGATTTGGAAGCATCCAAATGAAGATATTTGAAAATTGGGGGAACATACAGGCCTACATTTCAAAGAGATTTGCTCTAAAATTATCAATGATATTAATTTGGACATCATCACTGTACAGACTATAGTTGAAACCATGGTTATGCTTAAAATTGAGAGTGAGGAGGAAAAGGACAGAAAAAGAGGAGGAAAAGAGAAATGAAGAAGAGTATATGGGAGAAAAAAAGGGGGGGGACTACAGAGTACATCATGAGAAATGCTGGACTGGAAGAAACACAAGCTGGAATCAAGATTGCCAGGAGAAATATCAATAACCTCAGATATGCAGATGACACCACCCTTATGGCAGAAAGTGAAGAGGAGCTAAAAAGCCTCTTGATGAAAGTGAAAGAGGAGAGCAAAAAAGTTGGCTTAAAGCTCAACATTCAGAAAACGAAGATCATGGCATCTGGTCCCATCACTTCATGGGAAATAGATGGGGAAATAGTGGAAACAGTGTCAGACTTTATTTTTCTGGGCTCCAAAATCACTGCAGATGGTGACTGCAGCCATGAAATTAGAAGATGCTTACTCCTTGGAAGAAAAGTTATGTCCAACCTAGATAGCATTTTCAAAAGCAGAGACATTACTTTGCCGACTAAGGTCCGTCTAGTCAAGGCTATGGTTTTTCCTGTGGTCATGTATGGATGTGAGAGTTGGACTGTGAAGAAGGCTGAATTCTGAAGGAGATCAGCCCTGGGATTTCTTTGGAAGGAATGATGCTGAAGCTGAAACTCCAGTACTTTGGCCACCTCATGCAAAGAGTTGACTCATTGGAAAAGAGTCTGATGCTGGGAGGGATTGGGGGCAGGAGGAGAAGGGGGCGACCAAGGATGAGATGGCTGGATGGCATCACTGACTCGATGGACATGAGTCTGAGTGAACTCCGAGAGATGGTAACGAACAGGGAGGCCTGGCGTGCTGTGATTCATGGGGTCACAAAGAGTCGGACACGACTGAGCGACTGAACTGAACTGAACTGAGTACTATTACTGAGAGAATTTAAAACATAATATTTGGGTAGAGAGTGTGAGCCCACAAAGAACACTGAAAAGGAGCTATCAGAGAGGTAGGGAGAAAGTGTGTGCTAACAGAAGTTAGGCAGGTGTGTCAAGAAACCTTTTTAAGACTTTTTAACCTCTCAGGGTTGAGAAGTCAAGTAAAAATGAAAGTTTAAAATATCCATCAAATCTAATTACGTGAAGTATAGTGTGCAGTAGAGTAAACTGGGTTGGAGGGATTGGAGTGAAATTGATGAATCTCAGATATATAACACTGGCACAGACACATGTATTAATATATTGCAGTTGTCTTCTATATCCCTATTTTTATAGCTAATATTTGAACTTCAAAAAAATCCTGCCCCCAGTAAAATTATCATCTCCCAACAAAAGCTGCCTGTTCTCCCATAAAATGTGCTATATCTCGTGATCTAAGTCAGAAACTAGCCTTCATGCTTGATATCTCCTTCACCCTTGCCTCTTAATTTCACTAGTTAGTAAAAGTCTGAATTCTGTCTCTGATTCCATTGTGGAAGTTGCAAACATACCAATCTATATTGCCCCTTCCATGGTCCAGATCACCATTATCTTTTGCATAGTTTCTAAAGCAATATATCTAACTGATTTGCCTACTTGCAATTCTCAGTCCATCTCCATTTATTATCTATTCTTCAACCTGTGTTATCATCTTAAAATGCAAATGTGTTCCCTTCCTTATTTTTATATTTGAGCTGTTCCATAAGAATGTGATCACGAAAATATATTCATAAACAGCAGATTTTGCTGGAAATGTGAATATAGAAGATACTGAGTAAACTATGCAAAGTCCTGGAGTTTTGTCTGTTCTGTCTCAGTATACTATCAGCAGGTATCAATTTTAACTTACCTTCCACCAAGTTGCTCATTGTTGATATATTTTTGTTCTAGTTTTTTCATCGGTTTTTCAAACAGATTTTTTTTTTCACCGTATCTTGGGGAAAAACTATTAACTCTCTCTCTCCAGGAAAATAGAATTTCGTCAACTCAAGTTTCTGCTTTAAAGCCCTTTCTAAAATGGGATCCCTATTGAGGTCAAGCAATTATGTACCATCAATACTGATGTAGATTTTGAGGTCTTCTTTGTCTATTACTTCCCTTGAATATTTCTTGATAATTTGAGGTAATACAATTTATGTCCATTCTTTAATTGGAATCAACAAGCCCCTATAGATTATCACAAAGCACTTTGAAGATTTCTCACAGAGCTGAGAATCCCAGAGACAGAGGAGCCTAGTGGGCTGCCGTCTATGGGGTCACACAGAGTCGGACAGGACTGAAACGACTTAGCAGAAGCAGAAGCAGCAGCACAGAGCTGAAGGTGATATTCTTAACTATATAGTGTCTATGTTGAAACATTTTCTAGATACTTGCGTCAAGTGTATCAAAGAATGTAGTTTAAATGAAGGCAGAAATAGCTATGTTGTTTGGAGATTCATAACTACATGATAAAACTATGAGTAAAATCAAAGAAGTAGGTATATAAATAAGGATAGTGGTTATTTGGGGGCAGCAACTGCTATCCTTATTTATATAACTATTTCTTTTCTTCCCCTACTCCCATATCATTGTCACTCTATTCTTCTGATTCTAATATGTGAGTAAACTTATTCACCAAGGTCTTTATTTCTACTCATGAATTGGGATCTCTTGTAAATCTGCTCTAATAATTTATTCAGATTGCAAAATATATCAGAATTGCCTTTCTTTTGAAGGGTGAATGATATTTCATTGCATCTATATATTTTGTTTATACATTCATCCATTGATGGACACATGGATGACTTCCACTTTGTGGAAATTGTAAATAATGCTGCTATTACCATGAGTGTACACATATTTGATCCTCATCTTCATTTGTTTTGCATGTATGCCCACAAGTGAACTTGTTGGATATGGACTTTAATTTTTTGAGGACTTTGAAAGAGTAGTAAACTTTGAAAGAAGAGGTCTAATGCGTCTATATGTGATATTTTCATTCAAGACTCTATTGGATATCTAATGCCCCCTTGAGATTCCATTTGAATTTTACAATGAATTTTTCAATGTGTAAAAATATCATTGGGAAATTGATAGGGATTGCACCGAATCTTTGAATTACTTTGGGTGGTATTAACATCTTGACAATATTAAATTTTCCAGTTCATGACTATGGATGTTGTTCTAGTCAACTTTTTAAAATATTTTCCAGAACACAAATATTTTACCACCTTGATTAATTTTATTCGCATTTCATCAGTTTTGAAACAATTGAAATTGGAATTATTTTGCTATAATTTAGCTTTTTGGAGAAGGAAATGGCAACCCATTCCAGTATTATTGCCTGGAAAATCCCATGGACGGAGGAGCTTGGTAGGCTACAGTCCATGGGGTCACAAAGAGTCGGGTGACTGAGCAACTTCACTTGCACTTTCACTTTTAGCCTTTGGATTGTTCATTGTTCAGTTCAGTTCAGTCGCTCAGTCATGTCTGACTCTTTGCGACCCCATGAAGGACCTTAGTCGGCAAAGTAATGTCTCTGCTTTTGAAAATGCTATCTAGGTTGGACATAACTTTTCTTCCAAGGAGCAAGCGTCTTCTAATTTCATGGCTGCAGTCACCATCAGCAGTGATTTTGGAGCCCAAAAAAATAAAGTCTGACACTGTCTCCACTGTTTCCCCATCTATTTCCCATAAAGTGATGGGACCAGATGCCGTTAATGTATAGAAATATAAGAGTTTTGCATGTTGGCTTTGTATCATGCAACTTTGCTCAATTGTTTATTAGTTCTAACAAGATTGTGTGTGTGTGTGTAGAATCTTTAGGATTTTTCTATGTCTGAAATCATGTTGCCTGTGAACAATTTTCCTTTCTGATTTAGATGCTTTTTATTAATATTTGTTTATTTTTCCTAACTGTTCTGGCTAGGACTTCCAGTACTATGTTGAAAAGTGGGGAGAAGTGTTGAAGTGGACAGAACAAGCATCTTTAACTTGCTCCTGATTTTAGTAGAAAATCTTTGAGTCTTTCACCATTAAGTATGATGTTAGCAGTAGGTACTTTATATAGAGCTTTTTTAATGTTGAGATAGTTTCCTTTAATTCATTTGTTGAGTGTTTTTGAATCATGAAAACGTGTTGGATATTGTCAAATGCTTTTTCTGCATTAAATGATGTGATCATGTGGTCTTCCCCTTCATTCTGTTTATGTGATATTACACTAATTAATTTTCATAGTTTGAACCATCTTGCATGCCAGGAGTAAATCCAATTTTATTGTGGTTTATAATCTTTTCAATATGTTGTTGAATTTGTTATTAATTTGTAGAAGAATTCTGCACCCTATGTTTCATAAGTGATATCAGTCTTTAGCTTTTTCTTACACCATTTTTCTGGCATTGATACCAAAGTAATTCTTGCTTGACTGAATGATTTTGGAAATCTTTCATATTCTTCAAGTTTTTTAAAGAACATGAAGAGAATTGGTGTTAATACTTCTTTAAATGTTTGGTAGAAGTCACCAGGAAAGCCATCAAGACTTGGGTTTTTCTTTGTATTCAGTTAGTTGCTTTATTCATTCCCTTATGAATTATGGACTCTGGGGGGCTTCCCAGATGGTGACAGCGATAAAGAATCTGCCTGGCAATGCAAGAGATGCAAGATATGTGATTTTGATCCCTGCACCAGGAAGATCCCAAGAGTAGCAAATGGCAACCCACTCTGGTATTCTTGTCTGGAAAATCCCATGAACAGAGGAACCTGGTAGGTTGCAATCCATGAGGCTGCAAAAAGCTGGACATGACTGAGAGGCTGAGCACACACACACAACAAACACAGAGAGAGTATTATCGACCGGTTAACATACTGCAGAACTTAGTAGTTTCCAAAATGTATGCAAGTGTGCTTGCTGTCACTTCAGTCATGTCGGACTCTTTGCAACCCTGTGGACTATAGCCCACCAGGCTCCTCTGTCTATGGGATTCTCCAGACAAGAAGGCCTGAGTGGGTTGCCATGCCCCCTTCCAGGGGATCTTCCCGACCCAGGGATCGAACCCATGTCTCACATGTCTCCTGCACTGGCAGGCAGGTTCTTTACAACTAGTGTCACCTGGGAAACCCTCTGAAATGTATATAATAAGTCTAAAAGTGTTGCTTGAATGAGTGACTGAAGTTGAGCTCTCCTTGTAAAATCAAATGATAGGAAATTCTAACAAAGCTGACAACATCACTCAGTTTAATAGAATGAATGTTACAGATCTTAGCCAAACTTTAGACTTAGAAAAAGCCCAAGCATTGTCAGTTTTCTAAAATGTGGTAAAGATGTTGGACTATAACTCAGGTGTTCCTTGTAGAATGAACAGTTTCTCATACAATTCTTTCAGGATCTCAGAAGTTCTGTGCTTAAAATCAGCAGTTTTCTTGAGAAAGAACTGAGTGAAGAGGATCTGGATGCTGTTGTGAATCAGGCTGCATTTCAGAATATGAAGGTTGATCCTCAAGCTAATTATGACAACATTCTGAAAAAAGAAATCGGGATGAGAACAAACGGACACTTCCTGCGCAAAGGTGATGTTAAGTGGGTAATAGAAGCAAATGTGTTGAGACTTGTCTTGAGTCCTTGGCTGCTACTGCTGCTGCTAAGTCACTTGAGTCGTGTCCAACTCTGTGCGACCCCATAAGCAGCAGCCCACCAGGCTCCCCCGTCCCTGGGATTCTCCAGGCAAGAACACTGGAGTGGGTTGCCATTTCCTTCTCCAATGCATGAAAGTGAAAAGTGAAAGTGAAGTTGCTCAGTCGTGTCCAATTCTTAGCGACCCCATGGACTGCAGCCTACAGGCTCCCCCGTCCATGGGATTCTCCAGGCAAGAGTACTGGAGTGGGTGCCATTGCCTTCTCTTCCTTGGCTGCTAGATTAAGTTAAATGTGGCCCGCAACATGTCTCTCCAAGAATCACTGTTTAAACAGAGAATCAATGATCCTAACTAAAATGAACCTGAAAATTATCCCAGGAAACAGAACAGAACTTCAGTATCTGACTAATAAATATTAGGTTCCTTCTTTCTTCACCATGTGACCCTACTTTAAAATTTGTTAAAAAGTCTTACCGAAAGGCAAAAGATATGTGTCCAGGAGAGCTCCAATTCTTGGTTTACCTTATTGCTCTTTAGAATATTCTAGATGGAAGGTTAATATGTATTTTGTTTTGAGAAGGATTTTTATATCATTTCTTTCCCTTCAAGTTGATATTTCTTCATTGTAAAAAGTAGATTGATACCTCATTAACCCAATCTGCTATGAATTCAATCATCCAACAACATGAATAAATTTTTATTATGCTCCATTAAGTTGCCAGGGGTTGCTAAGAATAAATATATCTTCTCCTGATACTCCTTAATTTCAATTTTTCATGTAATCTTTTTAATGTACATTATTCTAAAACATAACTTGCACTTATCTATATCGCTGGACTCATATTTCATCCTAATATATTTATAACAGCACTATGACAATAGACACTGATTAAATTTTAATTATAGAAAGATCTTATTAAAATTACTGTGGATACCAATATTTTAAAAAGTCACTGCTTCCTCTTTGTCCCATTTATTATCAGTTTTCACTTCTCATTGCTCAACTAGATCAGATATAAAGCATTTCTCATGCCCATGTAACTTACTGCCAAATGACCGTAATATAAACAAAATAAATTCTGATAGCTAAAGATGCCAATTTATTCATCTTTATTACATAATTGAATTCATGTTGGTTTCAAACTTCCATCAAGTGAAACTTTTGTATTAATGACAGCCCTTGGAACCCTCTGTTCCTTGAATTTATTACTTGAAAATCTATTTGTAATGGTTCTTCTTTCCATGGGATGCTCCAGGCAAGAATAGTAGAGTAACTTGCCATGCCCTCCTCCAGGGGATCTTCCTGACCCAGATCGAACCCCAGTCTCGTGTGTCTCCTACACTGGCAGGCAGGATACAGTTTATTTACAATATTATCTTAGTTTCAGTTGTACAGCATAGTTCAGTTCATTCAGTTGCTCAGTTGTGTCTGACTCTGTGACCCCATGGACTGCAGCATGCCAGAACTCCCTGTCCATCACCAAGTCCTGGAGTTTACTGAGTTCATTGAGTCGGTGATGCCATCCAACCATCTCATCCTCTGCCATCCCCTTCTCCCACCTTCATCTTTGCCAGCATCCGGGTCTTTTCTAATGAGTCAGTTCTTCACGTCAGGTGGCCAAAGTATTGGAGTTTCAGATTCAACATCAGTTCGTCCAGTGAATATTCAGGACTGAATTCTGTAGCATGGACTGGATAGACCTTGGTGCCGTCCAAGGTACTCTTAAGAGTCTTCTCCAACACCACAGTTCAAAACCATCAGTGCTTTGGCTCTCAGCTTTCTTTATAGTCCAACTAGATGGACTTTTGTTGGCAAAGCAATGTCTCTGCTTTTTAATATGCTGTCTAGGCTAGTCATAACTTTTCTTCCAAGGAGCAAGCATCTTTTAATTTCATGGCTGCAGTCACAACCTGTAGTGATTTCAGAGCCCAAGAAAATAAAGTCTTTCACTGTTTCCATTTTCTCCATCTCTTTCCCATGAAATGGTGGGACCAGGTGCCATGATCGTAGTTTTCTGAATGTTGAGTTTTAAGCCAATTTTTTCACTCTCCTCTTTCACTTTCATCAAGAGGCTCTTTAGTTCTTCTTCACTTTCTGCCATAAGGGTGGTGTGATCTGCAAATCTGAGGTTATTGATATTTCTCCCGTCAATCTTGATTCCAGCTTGTGCTTCCTCCAGCCCAGCATTTTGCATGATGTACTCTGCATATAAGTTAAATAAGCAGAGTGACAATATACAGCCTTGACATACACCTTTCCCAATTTGGAACCAGTCTGTTGTTCCATGTCCAGTTCTAACTGTTGCTTCCTGACCTGCATACAGATTTCTCAAGAGGCAGGCAGGTCAGTTGGTCTGGTATTCCCATCTCTTTAAGATTTTCCAGTTTGTAGTGATCCACACAGTCAAAGGCTTTGGCATAGTCAATAAAATAGAAGTAGGTGATTTTCTGCAACTCTTTTGTTTTTTTGATGATCCAACAGCTGTTAGCAATTTGATCTCTGGTTCCTCTGCCTTTTCTAAATTCAGCTTGAACATTTGGAAGTTCACAGTTCACGTACTGTTGAAGCGTAGCTTGGAGAATTTTGAGCATTGCTTTACTAGTGTGTGAGATGAGTGCAATTGTGAGGTAGTTTGAGCATTCTTTGGCATTGCCTTTCTTTGGGATTGGAATGACAACTGATATTTTCCAGTCCTGTGGCCACTGCTGAGTTTTCCAAATTTGCTGGCATAATGAGTGCAGCACTTTCACGGCATCATCTTTTAGGATTTGAAGTAGCTCAACTGGAATCCCATCACCTCCACTAACTTTGTTCGTAGTGATGTTTCCTAATGCCCACTTGACTTCACATTCCAGAATGTCTGGCTCTAGGTGAGTGATCACACCATCATGATTATCTGGGTTATGAAGATTGTTTTTTTAAATAGTTCTTCTGTGTATTCTTGCCACCTCTTCTTAATATCTTCCACTTCTGTTAGGTCCATACCAATTCTGTCCTTTATTGTGCCCATCTTTGCATGAAATATTCCCTTGATATCTCTAATTTTCTTGGAGAGATCTTTAGTCTTTCCATTCTATTGTTTTCCTCTATTTCTATGTACTGATCACTGAGGGAGAAGGCTTTCTTATATCTCCTTGCTATTCTTTGAAACTCTGCATTCAGATGGGTATATCTGTCCTTTTCTCCTTTGCCTTTCACGTCTCTTCTTTTCACAGCTATTTTTAAGGCCTCCTCAGACAGCCATTTTGCCTTTTTCCTTTCTTTTTCTTGGAGATGGTCTTGATCACTGCCTCATGTACAATGTCAAGAATCTCCATCCATACTTCAGGCACTCTGTCTATCAGATCTAATCCCCTGAATCTATTTGTCCCTTCCACTGTATAATCATAAGGGATTTGATTTAAGTCATACCTGAATGGTCTAGTGGTTTTCCCTACTTTATTCAATTTAAATTTGAATATGGCAATAAGGAGTTCATGATCTGATCCACAGTCAGCTCCCTGTCTTGTTTTTCCTGACTGTATAGAGCTCCTCCATCTTTGGCTGCAAACAATATAATCAATCTGATTTCAGTATTGACCATCTGGTGATGTCCATGTGTAGTCTTCTCTTGTGTTGTTGGAAGAGGGTGTTTGCTATGAGCAGTGTGTTCTCTTGGCAAAACTCTGCTAGTCTTTGGGCTTCCCTGGTGGCTCAGGGGTTAAAGCGTCTGCCTCTGATGCAGGAGACCTGGGTTCGATCCCTGGGTCGGGAAGATCCCCTGGAGAAGGAAATGGCAATCCACTCCAGTATTCTTGCCTGGAGAATCCCATGGGCGGAGAAGCCTAGGAGGTTACAGTCCACGGGGTCGCAAAGAGTCGGACACGACTGAGCGACTTCACCTCACCTCTGCTTCATTCTGTACTCCAAGGCCACATTTGCCTCTTACTCCAGCTATTTCCTGACTTCTTACTTTTGCATTCCAGTCCCCTATAATACAAAGGATGTTTTTTAGGGGGTGTTAGTTCTAGGTCTTGTAGGTCTTCATAGAAGTGTTCAGCTTCAGGTTCTTCAGAATTACTGGTCAAGGCATAGTCTTGGATTATCGTGATATTGAATGGTTTGCCTTGGCAATAAACAGAGATCTTTCTGCCGTATTTGATATTGCATCCAAGTACTGCATTTCAGACTCTTTTTTTTGACTATGATGGCTGCTCCATCATACATGTACAGCATAGTGATTCACTATTTTTGCATATTATACTCCATTATAGATTATTGCAAAGTAATTGCTATAATTCCCTGTGCTATACAATGTATCCTTGTTGTTTATATACTTTATACTGGAATCCTGAAGCCCAGGGTTCTCCAGTCTTTCTAACTGTCCCAGTGGTTTTCCAATCAGCCAAAGTCTGATATGCCCAGATCATGGCATCTGGCAATCTGTTTATTCCCCAGTGTTGTCTCACATGATCTCCCTTTTCCTCTGAGTCTCTCCCAAGGGTCAGAGGTCCTGGTGTGATCGCCCTTTTTCCCTTCATACGTGTGCTACCTTGTAACTTTCTGATAGTCCTGGTTTTCCAGGAATCTGACTGCCTGTTTCTAGATAGAATTCTTTCAGTGAGAAAGAATCAGTTAGAAGCAAAGTTTCAATGAGAATTTTTCTGCACGAGGGTGTATTTTTGATATGTTCTTGGGGAGAGTTGAAGTTCAACTTCTTTTGCTCACCATCTTGATCTCTCTTCCTCTTAAAAATCTTTGGGTCACTCTCTCTCTCTCTCTTTTTTTCTGCAATTTTAAAGATGAAGAAAATACTTACTTTGAAGGGTATCATTAAGAACTATATTATGTGAAATAATAGATGTGGTTTGCCAAGTATGGTGTGTGGAACTTTGTAAGATATTTTTAAATATTCTAATCTCTTTGACTATTTAGCTTTATTTTTCCTTCTTAAGAAAGTTCTATATTAATGGTAGTGGATAGTGAAAGTTTAAGATAAGGAAGTGGATTATCGCTCTATTTTCTGTGTTATCATGTCTTAAGTGTGTTTTTAGCTCAGCCATGTATAAGAGAAAGCGAGGCATCAAATTCCATGGAAAACAAATAGATAGTTATCTGCTTGAAATGATAATAAAGTGGTTTGAAGGAAGCTTTTGCCCAACAGTGCTACCTCCTCACCCAGTGCTGTCCGTGTGTTTGTCCCACCAGGTACCATTGGAGACTGGAAACATCACTTGACGGTGGAGCAAAATGAGCGATTTGACAGAGTATTCCAAAGGAAGATGAAAGATTTACCCTTGAAGTTCATCTGGGAACTAGATGAGGAGTAGAATCAGTGCAAAATATAATAATACTGTAAAAATCTAACAACCGGAAAGCATATTTTAATACACACATTAATTTGTGCTTCTCATACAAATGTTAATTATAAAACTTTATTAATTGACAAAATCAGTAAACTGTGCTTAGATTCATTTCCATGCCTTTAATGAAACTTTGACATTTCACCAATTATAATGATTTGGATAATCTGCATTGTTAGCCTGTATGATAAAGTGAAAGAAAGAAAGCATGCAACATGAATATTTTAAGAGTGTTTCCATAGCAGGCATTCATTATTTATCTATAATTTTCTAATTGAAATTTGATAATTTGGCTTTGAATCAATGTGACTAATGAGTAAATATAGAAATCACATGCATCTGAGAAGCAGATTCATCTGTTTAATGATTTACCAATTCACAAAGTTTATACTAAGGAGTTAAGGAGTTAAGTTTCAAAGGTAGATTGACCATCTAATAGTCTAATTATTTAACTATTTGGATGGAAAGAAATATTTGTATCTATATAACTCACTAAAGCAATTCTATGTGTATTTAAGAGTTGAATATTTAGAATAAAATTACTTTGAACAACAAGAAAAATATAGACAAATATGTTTTTTAATTCCTAAATGGAGAAAACATTGTGATGCATAAAAGTGTTGTAAGAAAATTAATAAAATTCATAAATTAACAGTCAAACACCTCAAGGTATCACCCTCCATCAGTTCAGTTCAGTTAGTCGCTCAGTCATGTCCGACTCTTTGCGACCCCATGAATCGCAGGACACTGGGCCTCCCTGTTCATCACCAACTCCCGGAGTTCACTCAGACTCACGTCCATCGAGTCAGTGATGCCATCCAGCCATCTCATCCTCTATCGTCCCCTTCTCCTCCTGCCCCCAATCCCTCCCAGCATCAGAGTCTTTTCCAATGAGTCAACTCTTCGCATGAGGTGGCCAAAGTACTGGAGTTTCAGCTTCAGAATCATTCCCTCCATAGAAATTCCAGGGCTGATCTCCTTCAGAATGGACTGGTTGGATCTCCTTGCAGTCCAAGGGACTCTTAAGAGTCTTCTCCAACACAACAGTTCAAAAGCATCAATTCTTCGGCGACCAGCTTTCTTCACAGTCCAACACTCACATCCATACATGACCACTGGAAAAACCATAGCCTTGACTAGACGGACCTTTGTTGGCAAAGTAATGTCTCTGCTTTTTAATATGCTATCTAGGTTGGTCATAACTTTTCCAAGGAGTAAGCATCTTTTAATTTCATGGCTGCAGTCACCATCTGCAGTGATTTTGGAGCCTCCAAAAATAAAGTCTGACACTGTTTCCACTGTTTCCCCATCTGTTTCCCATGAAGTGATGGGACCAGATGCCATGATCTTTGTTTTCTGAATGTTGAGCTTTAAGCCAACTTTTTCACTCTCCTCTTTCACTTTCATCAAGAGGTTTTTTAGCTCCTCTTCACTTTCTGCCATAAGGGTGGTGTCATCTGCATATCTGAGGTTATTGATATTTCTCCTGGCAATCTTGATTCCAGCTTGTGCTTCTTCCAGCCCAGCATTTCTCATGATGTACTCTGCATAGAAGTTAAATAATCAGGGAGGCAATATACAGCCTTGACGTACTCCTTTTCCTATTTGGAACCAGTCTGTTGTTCCATGGCCACTTCTAACTGTTGCTTCCTGACCTGCATACAGGATTCTCAAGAGGCAGATCAGGTGTCTAGTATTCCCATCTCTTTTAGAATTCTCCACAGTTTATTGTGATCCACACAGTCAAAGGCATTGGCATAGTCAATAAAGCAAAAATAGATGTTTTTCTGGAACTCTTGCTTTTTCCATGATCCAGCGGATGTTGGCAATTTGATCTCTGGTTCCTCTGCCTTTTCTAAAACCAGCTTGAACATCTGGAAGTTCACGGTTCACATATTGCTGAAGCCTGGCTTGGAGAATTTTGAGCATTACTAGTGTGTGAGATGAGTGCAATTGTGCAGTAGTTTGAGCATTCTTTGGCATCACCTTTCTTTGGGATTGGAATGAAAACTGACCTTGTCCAGTCCTGTGGCTACTGCTGAGTTTTCCAAATTTGCTGGCATATTGAGTGAAGCACTTTCACAGCATCATCTTTCAGGATTTGAAATAACTCAACTGGAATTCCATCACCTCCACTAGTTTTGTTTGTAGTGATGCTTTCTAAGGCCCACTTGACTTCACATTCCAGGATGTCTGGCTCTAGGTGAGTGATCACAACATCATGAGTATCTTGGTCATGAAGATCTTTTTTGTATAGTTCTTCTGTGTATTCTTGCCCACCTCTTCTTAATATCTTCTTGCCTCTGTCAGGTCCATACCATTTCTGTCCTTTATCGAGCCCATCTTTGCATGAAATGTTCCCTTGGTGTCTCTAATTTTCTTGAAGAGATCCCAAGTCTTTCCCAGTCTGTTGTTTTCCTCCATTTCTTTGGATTGATTGCTGAGGAAGGCTTTCTTATCTCTTCTTGCTCTTCTTTGGAACTCTGCATTCAGGTGCTTGTATCTTTCCTTTTCTCCTTCGCTTTTTGCTTCTCTTCTTTTTGCAGCTATTTGTAAGGCCTCCCCAGGCAGCCATTTTGCTTTTTTGCATTTCTTTTCCATGGAGATGGTCTTGATCCCTGTCTCCTGTACAATGTCATGAACCTTTGTCCATAGTTTATCAGGCACTCTATCTATCAGATCTAGTCCCTTAAATCTATTTCTCACTTCCACTGTATAATCATAAGGGATTTGATTTAGGTCATACCTGAATGGTCTAGTGGTTTTCCCTAATTTCTTCAATTTGAGTCTGAAGTTGGCAATAAGGAGTTCATGATCTGAGCCACAGTCAGCTCCTGGTCTTGTTTTTGCTGACTGTACAGAGCTTCTCCATCTTTGGCTGCAAAGAATATAATCAATCTGATTTCGGTGTTGACCATCTGGTGATGTCCACGTGTAGAGTCTTCTCTTGTGTTGTTGGAAGAGGGTGTTTGCTATGACCAGTGCATTTTCTTGGCAAAACTCTATTAGTCTTTGCCCTGCTTCATTC
>SJYT01030597.1:37064-49836 GCA_006410635.1 Cephalophus harveyi
CATTTGACTTCACATTCCAGGATGTCTGGCTCTAGGTGAGTGATCACACCATTGTGATTATCTGGGTCATGAAGATCTTTTTGTACAGTTCTCCTGTGTATCCTTGCCACCTCATCTTAATATCTTCTGCTTCTGTTAGATCAATACCATTTCTGTCCTTTATTTAGCCCAACTTTGCATGAAATATTCCCTTGGTATCTCTAATTTTCTTGAAGAGATCTTTCCCATTCTGTTGTTTTCCTCTATTTCTTTGCTTTGATTACTGAGGAAGGCTTTCTTATCTCTCCTTGCTATTCTTTGGAACTCTGCATTCAGATGCTTATATCTTTCCTTTTCTCCTTTGCTTTTTGCTTCTCTTCTTTTCACAGCTATTTGTAAGGCCTCCCAGGACAGCCATTTTGCTTTTTTGCATTTTTTTCCATGGGGAAGGTCTTGATCCCTGTCTCCTGTACAATGTCACAAATCTCATTCCATAGTTCATCAGGCACTCTATCTATCAGATCTAGTCCCTTAAATCTATTTCTCACTTCCACTGTATAATCATAAGGGATTTGATTTAGGTCATACCTGAATGGTGTATTGGTTTTCTCCACTTTCTTCAATATCAGTCTGAATCTGGCAATAAAGAAGGAGATCATGATCTGAGCCACAGTCAGTTCCTGGTCTTGTTTTTGTTGACTGTATAGAGCTTCTCCATCTTTGGCTGCAAAGAATATAATCAATCTGATTTCGGTGTTGACCATCTGGTGATGTCCATGGTAGAGTCTTCTCTTGTGTTGTTGGAAGATGTGTTTGCTATGACCAGTGTGTTCTCTTGGCAAAACTCTATTAGCCTTTGCCCTATTTCATTCCGTACTCCAAGGCCAAATTTGCCTGTTACTCTAGGTGTTTCTTGACTTTGTACTTTTGCATTCCAGTCCCCTATAATGAAAAGGACATCTTTTTAGGGTGTTAGTTATAAAAGGTCTTGTAGGTCTTTGTAGAAGTGTCCAACTTCAATTCTTCAGTGTTACTGGTTGGGGCATAAGCTTGGATTACCCTGATATTGAATGGTTTGCCTTGGGAATGAACAGAGATCATTCTGTCATTTTTGAGATTGCATCCAAGTAGTGTATTTTGGACTCTTTTGTTGACCATGATGACTACCCCATTTCCTCTAAGGGATTCCTGCCCACGGTAGTAGATATAATGGTCATCTGATTTAAATTCACCCATTCCAGTCCATTTTAGTTTGCTGATTCCTAGAATGTCAACATTCACTCTTGCCATCTCTTGTTTGACCACTTCCAATTTGCCTTGATTCATGGACCTGACATTCCAGGTTCCTATGCAATATTGCTCTTTACAGCATCGAACCTTGCTTCTATCACTAGTCACATCCACAGCTGGGTATTGTTTTTGCTTTGGCTCCATCCCTTCATTCTTTCTGGAGTTATTTCTCCCCTGATCTCCAGTAGCATATTGGGCACCTACCGACCTGGAGAGTTCCTCTTTTAATATCCTATCATTTTGCCTTTTCATACTGTTCATGGAGTTCTCAAGGCAAGAATACTGAAGTGGTTTGACATTCCCTTCTCCAATGGACCACATTCTGTCAGACCTCTCCCCCATCATCCATCCATCTTGGGTGGCCCCACACGGCATGGCTTAGTTTCATTGAGTTAGACAAGGCTGTGGTCCGTGTGATCAGATTGACTAGTTTTCTGTGATTATGGTTTCAGTGTGTCTGGCCTCTTGCAACACCTACCATCTTACTTGGGTTTCTCTTACCTTGGACGTTGGGTATCTCTTCACGGCTGCTCCAGCAAAGTGCAGCCGCTTCTTCTTACCTTGGACAAGGGGTATCTCCTCTTGGCTGCTCCTGCACTGTTGTATCCTGGCGCTCTCGGCCACCGTCCCTGACATCGGGTGAGGGGGAGCTCCTCTCAGCCATGCTTCTGTGCGGTCTGTCACCCTCCATAACAGTTAATAAATAAAAACAACTCCATACTCAAGTACAGTAAAATAAGTAAGAAAAATTGTAGTATTTCAAATAAGAAAACTCTATACATCAGTAAGGATGTAAGAATTACCATTACATGGTAAACATATGTTAACCCCAGAAACATGGTATGCACTGGAAGAAAATCCATATGTTTGTTTCAGAATTCATTATACAAGACAGGAAAATTGATAAATTTAAACTATGGATTTAGAAAGGGTGTAGTTAGCTTTGCAGAGGGAGGAATATCGTAATTGGTCAGGAAAATGAGATCATTTCTGGGTGTTCAGTCAATTCAGTCACTCAGGCATGTCCAACTCTCTGTGACCCCATGGACTGCAGCACGCCAGTTTTCCTGTCCATCACCAACTCCCAGAGCATGCTCAAACTCAAGTCCACTGAGTCAGTGATGCTATCCAACCATCTCATCTTCTGTCATCCCTTTCTCTTCCTGTCTTCAATCTTTCCCAGCATCAGGGCCTTTTGCAGTGAGTCAGTTCTTCGCATCAGGTGGTCAAAGTATTGCATGTTGGTATTGGATTCTGGGTGTTGGTAATACTCTGTTTTTTGATCTTAGTACTGGTTCCATAGGTGTGGTCACTTTTTCAATATCATGAAGCTGTACTTGTATGATTTGTGAAATATTGTGCATCTTGTCAAATGTTAATAAAGTTTATGAAATAACTAATAAACATGAAATCATTCTGTTAGAGCATTTCTCTCCCCTCAAACACCTGAAGTTTATAGAAATGACAAAACATTGATTCAAAAGAAGCAAAAGTTTAAAAATTAAGTAATGCTTAATGTTAAGAGAGAGTAAGGTAAAATTAATGTTCTCTTAAATAAATTGTAGAAATGGAAATCAGTTCAAATATGCTTAATAACCATTTGAAACAAAATTTAAAAATCCAAAAAAATAGTCACATTCTATAATCCCATAATTTTACTTTAAAACTTTCTGATTACTTCCATGAACTCAATTTTCTGCAATTAAAACTTTACCTTTACTACATTTCTTTTTTCAACCAACAAACATTTCCATTTCCATGAAATTGGTGTATTTTTACTGCACAGATATATACATATTCATCCTTTTGTGAAGAACAGGAATCTGGAGTTTTCTCTCATTTTTGAAACTCTCCTTGCATCTTGTTTAAGCACTTTGTTACACGTAAGAATAATCTACTTCTAACCAGATTGTGCAAAACAGGGTGCATGTGTGTGTGCTAAGTCACTTCAGTTATGGCTGTCTCTTTGTGACCCTATGGGCTGCAGCCCACCAGGCTCCTTTGCCCGTGGATTCTCTAGGCAAGAATACTGGAGTGGGTTGCCATGCCCTCCTCCAGGGGATCTTCCCAACCCAGGGAATGAACCCGCGTCTCTTATATCTCCTGCATTGGCAGGTGGGTTCTTTACCACTAGTGCTACCTGGGAAGTAAAACAGGGTGGTTCATCAAGATGATTAATCCCCATTCTTATGCCCAAGACCCAGGCACATACTAAGAAAGTAAAGAGCATCATTTCTGCCTCTATGACTTGACTTTTCTGGACATTGAAGTTCATTCATGTTGTACCATTGTTTTAACATTTTTTTTCCAGCTTTACTCCTGAATAGTAAGCCGTTTTATGGTATACAATATACATATTTTACAAAATTTGCCAACTATATACATAACATTCATTAATTTTGTACAATGTTAATTATAGTTCAGTTTTAGCAAAGAGCATTGTAGGAAAGAAAAGAAAGAAAAATAAAAGAGGTGGGGTATGATAGGGTGGAACATTGCTTTTCTAGGGTATAGAAAAGTCCCACAAAGCTCTATGAAGGATTAAGAAGTGATAATAGAACCAATATAGACATTTATGAATTTTGTAGAATGTAAATTACCTGCATAATAAGAGGCAATCTGTGGCATCAAAATACAAAAGGTGAGGAGTAAAAAGGTAAAACCATTAAAAGCAAATAAAGTTAAGCTTTTATGAGCATAAAAAAAGACTATTTTAAACTATTTAATGCTTTATGTAAACTTCTAAAGATATGAAACATAAAAGAAAGGGGGATCTAGCACATTACTATGGAAAAACTCCCAATTCACAAAGAAATAAAGGGGAAAAATGGAGTTACAAAATATCTAGAAGTCAAAAAATAAGGTGGGAGTAGTAATTCCTTCCATATCAATAATCACTCTAAATGTAAAGGAAAAGCAATAAAGATCAAAGTGGAACAAAATGAATCATCAACAAGAAAAACAACAAAAAAAGGTCAATTAAAGAGCTGGTTCTTTAAGATAAATAAAATTGACCAGCTGTTAACTAGATTGAGATAAAAAGAGAGAAGCCTGAAATAAATATAATTAGAAATGAAAAATGAGACATTGCAGGGGATACTACAGAAACACATAGAATCATAGACATTATTATGAACAATAATATGCCATTGAATGTATAACCCAGCAGAAATGTATATATTTCTAGAAATACAATCTACCAAGAACAAATGAGAAAGAAATAAATAATCTGAACAGAAAAACACTGAGATTAAATATGTAATCACAAGGTTCCCAATAAAGAAAACACCAGGATATGAGGTTTTTACTACTGAAGTCTACAACATGTCTAAACTGTAACACAAATTCTCCTTAAAATCTTCCAAAGTATCAAAAGTATCAAGGAGGAGGGAATATTTGCAAACTTAGTTCAGTTCAGTCGCTCAGTCGTGTCCGATTCTTTGCCACCCCATGAATCGCAGCACGCCAGGCCTCCCTGTCCATCACCATCTCCCGGAGTTCACTCAGACTCACGTCCATCGAGTCCGTGATGCCATCCAGCCATCTCATCCTCGGTCGTCCCCTTCTCCTCCTGCCCCCAATCCCTCCCAGCATCAGAGTCTTTTCCAATGAGTCAACTCTTCGCATGAGGTGGCCAAAGTACTGGAGTTTCAGCTTCAGCATCATTCCTTCCAAACTAGGAGGCCAGAAATACCCTGGTCAAAAGTACATAAAAATACCACAAGCAACGAAAACCATTTATCAGTATCCCTGATGAATATAGATGCAAAAGTTCTCTACAATATATTAGCAAGCTGAATTTAAGAACATATTAAAAAAATTACACACTGTGACCAGATGAACTTTATCCCTGGCATCAAAGATGATTCACCAAAAGGAAACCAATAATTATAATATATCAAATCAATTATATGAAGGGTAATAAAAATAATATCATCATCTCAATAGATACAGGAAAAGAGTTTTTTTAATATATAGTTTTGTAAAGAAATAAAGCATTAATACATTGGGTATAGAAGGAAAATATTTCAACCTAATAAAAACCACATACAACAAACTCACAGCTAACATCATCCTCAGTAACAATAGTTTAAAACCTTTTCTCTAGGAACAGGAACAAGACAAGGATGTCCACTCTACTCAATCCTATTCAACATGATATTTTAAATCCTACCAGAACAATTAGGCAAGGCAAAGCAATATAAATAATCCAAATCAGAAAGGAATGAGTAAACTTGTTGCAATTGACAGATGTTACAATTTTATAAATAAATCATAAATGTCAGCCAAAACCCTGTTGGAGTTAATCAATAATCTCAGTTAATTTGCAGGATACAAAATCAAATCAATATAGTCAGTTGTATTCCTTCACATTAGTGATAAAACACCTAAGAACAGAAGAAAACTACCCCATTTACAATAACAACAAAAACAATAGAATACTTGTGAGTAAATTTAATGAAGGAAATGAAAGATACATACAATGGAAGCTACATGAATTTGCTGAAATCAAAAAAGACACAAACAAATGGAAAGATGTCTCAGGTTTCTGGGTGGGGAGAAACAGCATCATTAAAGTGTCCACAGTACCCAAAGTTATCTACAGATCCGATACACTTCCCATCAAAACGCCAAAGGCATTCTTCGCAGATACAAAAAGAATAATCCTAAAATTTGTGTTTCAATCGTTTGCAATGACATACCTTGGTGTAAGTGTATTCATGTTTTTCTTATTTGTTGTTGGTTGAGCTGCACGTGTGCTTAGCCACTCAGTCGTGTCCGACTCTCTGCAACCCCATGGACTGCAGCCCAACAGGCTCCTCTGTCTGTGGGGATTCTCCAGGCAAGAAAGCTGTAGCGGGTACCTATGCCCTCCTCCAGGGGCTCTTCCCAACTGTGGGATCAAACCCAGGTTTCCTGCATTGCAGGCAGACTCTACTGACTGAGCTACTGGGGAAGCTCATTGAGCCGCATAGATAAATTGTTTTCCATCAAATTTGGGAATGTTTTGACCACAGCTTCTTCAAGTATCTTTTTCTAACCTTTTCTCTTCTCTCCTTCTTGTACATATGTTGATATAATCAATGTTTTCCATGCGTCTCTGAGAATATTTTTATTTTTCTTCATTATATTGTTTTTCCTATCTTACAGATTGATGGTTTCTATGAATTTATCTTCATGTTACCTGATTCTTTTGTAAAATGCCACTTGTTGTTGAACTCTCCTAGTGACTCATCATAAAGAATATATTTTCAATTGTTGCTTTGTTTGCTATGTCTAACCTCTGGGTGCATTCAGAAACTTTTGAAAATAGCCAACAGCAGAATTATATTGTTTATTTATTAGACTTCAAAGTTTGCTTTCAAATTTAAATTGTTAATTCATCTGTAATCATGTTTTTATATATATTATGTGAGGTAGAATCCATCTTCCTTTTTTATTCTGGTTGGATAATTATATAGCCAACATCATTCGTTAAGTAGATTTTTCATTTTTCACTGATCTCAAATGCTACCTTGGCTGTATATCGAATGTCACTTAATTCTTAGAGAGGGTAAATTGAACATCTTCTCTGCAAAATTATTTGTAAACATACAAATAAATTTTAGTTTTGTTTTTCCTTCTAAAGAAAGTTTATTATTTAATCATAATGGTAATGGAAGTTGAACAGATAAGAAAGTGGACTATAAGTCATTTTCAGAATTATTCCATACTAAATTTATTTCTTAGCTCATCCCTGTGCAAGGAAAATTGAAGTATCCCATGGAGAACTCTCAATATTTAGCTGTGTGAGAAGAGATTAGAGTGGGTTGTAGGAAGTGTTTCCATGACAGGGTTACCTCCTCACCCAGGGCTGTCCATGTGCTTGTCCTACTAGGTACCATTGGAGACTGGAAAGATCACTTCACAGTGGAGCAAAATGAAAGATTTGACAGAATATTCCAAAAGAAGATGAAAGATTTTCCCTTGAAGTTCATGTAGGAGTAGAGTCAATGCAAAAAATCATATAAAGAAGTCTAAAATGGAGCACATATTTTAATATACACATTAATTTGTGTTTCTCATATAAAATTATCATAAAATTATTAATACAAAAGTGAGTACATTGCTTAGATGCATTGCTGTAATTTTAATGAGACAGGTCATCTTTTCTGTACCCTCCAACAACTGGCACTTGTCTCAGACATATCCTAACATCATCTTGGACTTTTCACCAATTCTTTCTTTATCTTGCCTACATAACTTTCTCTCTGCTAATGATTCTCAGATTTCCACCAGACACAACATTTTATCCCTGAGGAGATTTTTAATTCTTTCAATACACAAATCTTCACTGGTAGGATATAAAGTTTAACGTGAGGGTAAGTTAGCTTAACCACACTTATAGGAGAAAGCAAAGAAGAACTAAAGAGCCTCTTGATGAAAGTGAAAGAAGAGAGTGAAGAAGTTGGCTTAAAACTCAATATTTAGAAAACGAAGATCATGGCATCCGGTCCCATCACTTCATGGCAAATAGATGGGGAAGCAATGAAAACAGTGACAAAGTTTATTTGGGGGGGCTCCAAAATCACTGCAGATGGTGACTGCAGCCATGCAATTAGAAGACGCTTGGTCCTTGGAAGAAAAGTTATGACCAATCTAGATAGCATATTAAAAAGCAGAGTCATTACTTTGCTAACAAATGTCCATCTAGTCAAAGCTTTGGTTTTTCTGGTTGTCATGTATGGATGTGAGAGTTGGACTATAAAGAAAGCTGAGTGCCAAGGAACTGATACTTTTGAACTGTGGTGTTGGAGAAGACTCTTGAGAGTCCCTTGGACTGCAAGGATATCCAACCAGTCCATCCTAAAGGAAATCAGTCCTGAATATTAATTGGAAGGCCTGATGCTGAAGCTGAATCTCCAATACTTTGGCCACCTGAAGCGAAGAACTGACTCATTTGCAAAGACCTTGATACTGGGTAAGATTGAAGGCAGAAGGACGTTGGGACAACAGAGCATGAGATTTTTGGATGGCATCACCGACTCAATAGACATGACCTTGAGTAAGCTCCGCGAGTTGGGGTAGGACAGGGAAGCCTGGAGTCCACGGTGGCCATGGGATGGCAAAGAGTCAGACAGGACTGAGCAACTGAACTGAACTGAACTGAAGCTTGTAAATATTCAATCCTGTTTTGTTTTACAAAACAAGTTTTTAAATTAGACACTAATCCATTTTGTGGAAGTGGCATAGCTTAAAGGTAGAAATCCACTGTGTGATTGTGTCATAGTATGAAAGACAGAAAGCAGTGGGAAAAAGTCTACCAAGAGGTTCTGATTACATAGCACAGATTTTCATTGAACTAAATGCTTCAGGGGTCTTGTGAGATGCTTGATAACTTTCCTATTCTTTCTCTCTAGATCAGTCTGTATTAACACAAGTGAAAGAGAGAGTATGGCATCAGTGACCAAAGACATGGTTTCTCTTTTCTCATTTCCATATAAAACAATGATATGAGGCATCTTGCAGCAATGAATATCACTTAACCTTTTCATTCCTTGAACTTTTCAAAATTTAGTGACATTTTAATTTTCTAAGGTTTCAGAAGCATGCCCTATTCCAACAATTCTGTGTCCAAAATATAATCTAAAGACAAAATGGAATAAAGGATCTAGAAAGCCCTGCATCATTATGATGTAATAAGTAGTTCCTCTTACTCCAAATAATCAATTTATCTTCTTTTATATCTTTTAAGAGCTCAAAGAATTAAGGTAATTGGGAGTACTTCATATCATATCACATTAATTATACCTTATTTCCTGACTCTGTCTGCTCGGTGACCTAAAAGCAATGAGAAGTCAGAGCAATGAACACACCTGAAGCCCAGATCTTGGTTTCTAAATACCATTTTCTATTATGAGATTTCAGCAGAAGTACTTGGAGAGATGGGGCAAGGAAAGTACAAAGTACAAGTGAGTCTGAACGTCTCATTATATCAGAAAGTAAAGAAGTACAAAATACTCTGGAGACATGTCAAAAGCATATCAGAACCAGCTTGGAATGACAGTACCAGAACAGTACCCATCCAATTCTGGGACAATATATATATTTAAATTAATAATAATTGTGTGGATTATAACCCTTTGAACTAAATAAGAAAACATATATTTAGCAAGGAATAGGCAAACTTGTTGGTAAAAGGACCAGAGAGTAAATATTTTAGCTTTACTGGTCAAGTGACAAGAACAAAGATAAGAAAGTGCTTATAAAACAAGACAAAAAATTCACCAGGGCTTTTTCTTAATAAAATTCATACTATAATAATAAATTACAACTTTTTTCAGTAATACAGGTCTACTGATGCTTTTGAACTGTGGTGTTGGAGAAGACTCTTGAGAGTCCCTTGGACTGCAAGGAGATCCAACCAGTCCATTCTGAAGGAGATCAGCCCTGGGATTTCTTTGGAAGGACTGATGCTAAAGCTGAAACTCCAGTACTTTGGCCACCTCATGTGAAGAGTTGACTCATTGGAAAAGACTCTGATGCTGGGAGGGATTGGGGGCAGGAGGAGAAGGGGACGACCGAGGATGAGATGGCTGGATGGCATCACTGAATCGATGGACGTGAGTCTGAGTGAACTCCGGGAGATGGTGATGAACAGGGAGGCCTGGCGTGCTGCGATTCATGGGGTCGCAAAGAGTCGGACACGACTGAGCGACTGAACTGAGCTGAAAGACAAATTAGATTTATGGGCAAGTGAGTGGTGATTTACAGTCTTAGGCAAGTTTATTTTCTCTGAACACACTTTAGATGTTTTTCTCAAAGTCACTTTAAATAATTTTGGTAAAGCAATTTTGTGACAAGATATACTTTCAACATTTAAAATGTTTTCTGGTCATTTATTTCTCGTAAATTGGGAATAGTGTGATGAGTACTTAGTCTTGAGCACACCTATATTATCACAATGCTTTATTTACTGTCTTCAATAAAAGTAATTCATACTGCACTGTGCCTTAAAAGCATGACATTTAAATATTACTTTTCTTGATTTATTTTAATGTGATGAGTATGCACTGATAACTATTCAGTATGGCCATATAATGGCATATGAAATGCTGTTGATTAATAATGACATGTATAAAAATATTGGAAAGATACACAAGAAAATACTAAATTCTTATGTTAAAAAGTTAAGTGACCCTATTCCAATAATAATAATAATAACAATAATAATGATGATTGTGATTAGTAGTGGCTACAAGCAGCAGAATGAAGCGACATGCATATATAATACGATGGATTTATTTTATCACAATTACTCGACTCAGTCATTGGAGTGCAAAAGCAGCCATAGACATCCATAAATGAGTAAGCATATGTATTAAAAAAATTCTATGCATTTAAGCTTAAAACTTAATTTCATATAATTTGTGTCACAAAACATTATTCTTCTTTTAATTATTTTTCAGTCTTTAAAACTTGTAAAATAATTCTTAGCTCATTCAAAAACAGGAAATGAGTTGGGTTTGGTTAACAGCTATAGGTTAACTCCTCATCTATGCTATATGAATGGATTAATAAATTAATATAGAGAAGGGAAATTTCTTCAGACTATGGTACCAAGTAATACATACAGAATAAGTAATGGGGAAATTATTTATTATGTTTTAAAAATGTGTAAAAACTTAAAGTCACCACTGTATATATTCTCAAAATAAATCCCCACAAGTTCTTAATTTGTTAATAACAAGAGCAAAGAATAAATTCACAATGCAAAAACCCTTGCAGAAAATTTTAACCAAGTTAGCAAATCCAACATCCCTATTACTGAATTATATCAACCTAATGAACCTTTATTATGATCAATGAGGACACAAAATTTCAGTATAATTTGTCAAAATGTTCCATCTTAACCTATGCTGAGGAAACATTAGAAAAACTAAAAATAAGCAGCATTCTAATATGTATTATTCAGAAATACTATGGTCAAATAACACTGAGAAAGGAAAAAAACTACTCCAGAATTAGGATACTAAAAATACATCCTCTGTCTTTCTTATAGATACAAAATTCCTTGCTATATAATTGCTAAGTCGGGTCTGACTATTTTGTGACCACGTGGACTGTAGCTCATCAGGCTCCTCTGTCCATGGGATTTCCCAGAAAAGAATACTAGAGTGAATTACCATTTCCTTCTCCAGGGGATGTTCCCAACCCAGGGATTGAACCTGCATCTCCTGCATTAGATGTGTATAAGAGACAGGTATATATTCTCAAAATAAATCCCCACAAGTTCTTAATTTGTTAATAACAAGAGCAAAGAATAAATTCACAATGCAAAAACCCTTGCAGAAAATTTTAACCAAGTTAGCAAATCCAACATCCCTATTACTGAATTATATCAACCTAATGAACCTTTATTATGATCAATGAGGACACAAAATTTCAGTATAATTTGTCAAAATGTTCCATCTTAACCTATGCTGAGGAAACATTAGAAAAACTAAAAATAAGCAGCATTCTAATATGTATTATTCAGAAATACTATGGTCAAATAACACTGAGAAAGGAAAAAAACTACTCCAGAATTAGGATACTAAAAATACTTGACAATTAATGTAATGCATGAGTATGGATTTCATCCTGTCCCAGAAAAAATAAAAAATAAAAAAACATAAAAAGACATTGTAACAGTCAAAGAATTTTGAACAGATTTTCCTGATTTTTGTTAGTGCTACTGTGTATGTGAAAGAGAATGTCTTTATTTCTTGGAAATAATTATACAAGTAATTGAGAAAAACAAGAAAATGATTCCACAAACAATCCAGAGAGAAAAAGAGATAGCATGGCAAAGCACTTGGGGCAAAATATGAACATTTGAGGTTTATGTCTTTAGGGTACATGAGAAGTCCTTGTCCCTTTTTTATAACTTTTATGTTTGAAATTATATAAAATTTTATTTACCCTAATTTCCTAGAAGTTATTTGGAGTGCATGTAATTATCAAAGAGTAGCATTTATTATCTATAAAATTTCACATAAATTTGTAAATAAAAAATACATAACACAAAAGAACAAAAGACAAAAATTATGAATAGGCAAATGCTGGGAGCCACCACGGGAGATCCCACCCATGACAAAGGTCATGTGGAAGAGAACTGTTAAGCAAGGCTTCAGGACTCAAGGGGCTCCCTAGGCTTTCTCGAGCATCTACCCCAAAACCAGAATCTGTCTGCTTTACTATTTCATGACTTTCACCAACTCCTCTGACATTAACAGGGGGCTATCCCTGACCACCTTTCTCTGGAGAAAATCAACTTAGGGCTATAGCTAATAAGTCTCCTGGACATGAGAGGAATATTTCAAATCAAACCCCCTCTGTTAGCATTCTAGCTTGCTTGGCAGGTATATCCAGACTCTTGCAGCTACGCATATGATTATTTACAGCCTCCCAACTGTGAGAGGCATGGAAAGCCTAAAACATAGAGCCTTTTAAAGAGTTAAAAGTTATTAGAGTAGTGCTG
>SJYT01030597.1:53860-73923 GCA_006410635.1 Cephalophus harveyi
TGAAAAGTGAAAGTGAAGTCGCTCAGTGGTGTCCGACCATCAGCGACCCCATGGACTGCAGCCTTCCAGGCTCCTCCGTCCATGGGATTTTCCAGGCAAGAGTATACTATTTGGTAATTATTGTATTTTCCAATAGAAGCTTTTCTGTTTTTTTTTGTTTGTTTGTTTGTTTGTTTTTTTAATCAGAATTCTGAAATAAGTCTGAAAAAGAAAGTAAAAGTTGGAAGCAGTCTAAAGATGCATCTTCAAAAATCATACCTGCCAAACATTTCTTCATTCGCTCTGGCAGAGAAATCTATTCTTTTTTAAAATCCATATCTAAGACATTAATTTTAGTATTTACTTTTTCATCAGGAAGTAAAATTTACTAATGGGTCTGAGTGAGGAAAGGATAGGGCCCTTGTCCAGGGGCCCTTTATTAGGGAGAAATCTATTCTTAATTGTTAAATAGATGAGGGAATCCAAGAAGTTCTAATAACATTATATTTAGAGCCAGCATATATTTCAGTTATGTACTTTATAAAAATTTCTGTGCACACTAAGAACATGAATTTGTTAAAAAATTTTGCAAATACAGCTTAATCACAAAGCAACATTTAATCCTTTCAGACAATCTAACTCATTTGATCACTGCTATTGTTGTTTAGTCACTAAGTGGTATCTGATTCTTTTGTGACCCAATGGACTATAGCCTGCCAGGCTTCTCTGTCTATGAGGTTTTTCAGGCAAGGATACTGGAGTGTGTAGCCGTTTTCTTCTCCAAGGGATGTTCCCAACCCAGGGATTGAACCTGCATCTCCTGCATTGCATGCAGATTCTTTACACTGAGCCACCTGAGAAAGACCACCTTATCATTAAAGGGAGATAAAAGTTGGGCTTAGTTTGCCAAGGAAGAGAAAAAAAATCACCTGTATGAGAATCACCTGGGAGTCTGGACAAGCTTTCATATTGTAGGCCCTATTTTAGACTGGCAGAATCAGACTTTCTGGGGAGTGTGACTTGGAAATGTACATTTTAACAACCTAGCCTTTCCAAAGATGAGAATCAAAATAATGTTAATTCACTATCTTTGTTTCAATTGATGTTTTATCTCAACTTTCAGAGAAGTCTCTGGGGTATGTTATTTTGCAATGCAGGAGATGTGTGTTCACTGCATTGCATGCAGATTCTTTACACTGAACCACCTGAGAAAGACCACCTTATCATTAAAGGGAGATAAAAGTTGGGCTGAGTTTGCTAAGGAAGAGAAAAAAAATCACCTGTATGAGAATCACCTGGGAGTCTGGACAAGCTTTCATATTGTAGGGCCTATTTTAGACTGGCAGAATCAGACTTTCTGGGGAGTGTGACTTGGAAATCTACATTTTAACAACCTAGCCTTTCCAAAGATGAGAATCAAAATAATGTTAATTCACTATCTTTGTTTCAATTGATGTTTTATCTCAACTTTCAGAGAAGTCTCTGGGGTATGTTATTTTGCAATGCAGGAGATGTGTGTTCGATCCCTGGGTAGGAATGATCACCTGGAGAAGAAAGGGCAATCCATTCCAGCATTCTTGCCTGAGAAATCCCATAGATAGAGAAGCCTGATGCGTTATAGTCCATGGGAGTCACAAAAGAGTCGGACAAGACTCGGCGAATAAACAGTAACAGCAAAAACAATTTGCCTCTCAACTGAATATTCAATTAGGGTTCTACCAACCTGCTTGTAGTTATCTCACTCAAGTTTCAGTCCACAGAACCTCAACTATTGAAGACTGAGAACAGAATAGACTGATAAACTGCAAAGAACGGTTTCAATATATGTAGAGCTATTTTGACGTTGGCATGAAACGTTTCCATGAAAAATCTTGGAGAATTCATACTGTGGAGTGAGGTAAGGCAGAATTTTTTCTGTATAACATGGACAAATGCAGAAGTTCGTAAACAGAAACTATAGTTGAAGTGCAAACAAAGACCAAAATGAATCACTATGGCAAACCACCTGACACCCCACAATGCCCAAAACAATTGCTTAGAAAACACAAATTCCAGACACTGAATGCTAAGAGAAGTTGAAAGCGTATCAGGCAGTCCGCACAAACATTCTGAACACCACTTCTTTGCTACTAATAGTTCAGTCTGTCTTGCACAGCCTTGGGAGAATATCATAAGAGTTGTTTGTCACAGATGCAAGAGAAGAAGAGTTGGTTATGGGGTGGATTCATTCAGGATCTCAGCATTGGCAAGACTTGTATGTATCTTCATGATGAATATAGGAGAAAGTGACAGTAGAGAGAAAGGACATCTTGTTTCTCCTTATTCTTGGACTGAAGTCTAAAATAAAAGGAGGGGGGAAAAACAGAAAACTGAGGAGAAAAAATTAAATGTGTTTGTGTGCTAAAGAGAGGGTAAGACTTGAAAGAGGCTATCTGCCCTGTTACTACTCACTGTTAGAGGTGAACTGATGAAGCAGGATTCACTCTGATACAACCTTAGGGGTGTTAGGGATTGACGTGTTGCTGAGGAAGAAATACTCCTTGCAGTGTTTGATTTGACCAATGTGTAGTGTTCTAGAAAGTCAGCTGGTAGCCCAATGTGGATAAACAAATTGAATAAGATTCTGTTGACATTAGGGAAAGGATATCAGGTTGCTCAGAAACAATAGTCAGAACTGTCAGCGATACTAAAGAGAAATGTATGTAGCCAGTAAGTCATAGTTACTTAACTTTGAGAACTGTACAACACACAAAAGGATGTATAATATTTGAAAGCGATAGAAACAACTTTGTTGGGCCTGAAGGGAGGTTGGTAAAATCTTTTAGATATATCTCAGAGGGCAGTGTGCATTCTTCATTTCTTTATATCATCCCATGTAAAACCGCCTATGGAAATATCCAAAAGCTTTATTAACTCACTGAATATTTAAATCAGTTTTTCAAAATGCCCAGACTTGTCCATCACTTAAATGATGCCTTTCATTGCTCTTTATTTTTTTATTAGATGTTACAGAAGATTCCCCCCATCTTTTCTGTATTCTACATAATTAACATTTGTCTCAGATCTGTGCAAATGTCTCTTTGCAGTTTTCACTCATTATTCTGTTAGCTAACCTGCATAAGCTGTTCTTCAGTAATGATTCTCAGGTTTCCACTAAACCCATTGTTTGATCCTAGAGGAGATTTTTAATCCTTTCAATGTACAAATCTTCACTAGTAAGAGCTAGTGTTTAATCTGAGGGTGAGTTANCAGTGTTTGAACTAAAACTAGGCACACTGAGATGCCACTGACAACTAAGGGAGGAAAAATAATCACCAAATCAGAGGTGTTAATAAATTGTGCGGAGTGGGAGAATCCAGGGGTAAAGGGATGCATTACTATTTCAGGGAAGTAAACAAGGTCATGAATTTCAAAGTAGATGGTAAAGGGAAGAGTTGGAGTATTTTCATAAAAATCAGGAATGTTTTTATTTCCATTGACATAGATTCCAATATGTCTTTGAGAACATTATTCACTTCATACAACATTGCTTCAGTGCCCCCAGTCATCTTATCTTCTAAACAGTATAAAATAAAAACTTGTCTGATATGAAAAATTGTGTCTGACTCTTTAGGACCCCATGGACTGTAGCCCACTAGGCTCCTCTGTCTATGGAATTCTCCAGACAAGAATACTGGAGTGGGTAGTTGTTCCTTTCTCCAGGGGATCTTGCCACCCCAGGAATCAAATCCGGGTCTCCTACATTGCAGGCAGATTCATTACCATCTAAGCCATCAGGGAAGCCCAGTATAAAAAAAAAAAAACAAGTTGTAAAAATTTCATGTTGAGGACAATTTGTCCTAGAAAAGTTTATTTTCTTATTATATGGAAAGTGTTAGTTGCTCAACTGTGTCCAACTCTTCCAACTCTTTGTGAACTGTAGCCTGCCTGGCTCCTCTGTTGATGGAATTCTCCAAGCAAGAATACTGGAGTAGGTTGCCATTTCCTTCTCCAAGGAATCTTCCCAACCCAGAGACTGAACCCAGGTATTCTGCATTGCAAGCAGATTCTTTACTGTCTGAGCTACTGGGGTTTCTTATTACATGGAAGTACAATGCAATTAGAGAACTTTGAAATCATGAGTTAGTTCTAGCTGAGATATGCTCCTAACAAAAAATCCTGTTTTTTTTTTTTTTTTAATGTGTTTTCTTCACTCTCAGACCAAGGGCAGCATTTAATAAGTATCTCCTCTTGGCTTCCTATTTGGTTTCTTCATAGGTACTAACAGAGATGCCAATATAAGCATTTCAAATGACCTTATAAGATAGACACATGAGATTTGTTTAACTCTTCTTCTGATCCTAAATGGTTACCTAATTGTTGGCTGGGCTACTGTCAAAATCTGGATAAGAGTACATCTGTCCACATGTATTACCAAACCAAAGTAAAGAATGAAACAGGTGGCCACTCCTCAGACTTACCAGATTTGGGGTATGTAATGATGAAGACATCATCATCTCTAATTTCAAAGTCATCTAGATTTTCTAGAAAGTCAATATCAACCAAAGAACGTTCAAAATTATACCCTTTAAATTTCAATAAATACTTGTCTTCATCATCCATAATTATCACCTACAAGTAAAAACAGATAAAATACAATTCAAATTCTTAGTATTTACAATAATGACTAAGACGTCCTGAATTTTCAATATAGATCAACTCGTTTACCAGAGAAACCAGCTTACATATAGTATGTCATTTAATCTTCACAGGAACCCTTTTTTGCTAGAGATATTGTTATTATCACTGTGTTAAAGATGGGGAAAGGAAGATATTAAGTTAAAGTGCTTGCCTTGAAGGCAATATTTTCATGATTTCAAACATACAGGTGAGTAAATCAGCAAACTGCTCGAGGTGGCCCAGTTACCAGAGCTTCAAGATTTTGAGAGAACAGGCAGAAAGGCCAGGCTCTTGAAATGGAAGAAATAGGCTGCAAGTGTCAGACATTTTTTCTCTCTCTCTTAAGCAGCAGGAGGAAACAAACTACAAGTGTTATATATTTCCACTTCTCTATAGAAATTTTAAAGGGGTTTCTTTTAAAAAGAGATTTCTTTTAAAATTCTGTGTTGACATAAGGAGGACACCTGCTTCCACCAGAACTTAACTTTTCTCAAACCTTGAGCTAACCAATGCATTTTTCTTATGGAAATGTTTATCTTGAGCTATGTTAATGAACTATGTATTTATCCTAGACTCTGTCTTCAAGTCAGTTCTTGCCTAAGACTCGGAACTGACTTTGATAAACCAGTATGTTTTACTCAAGCAAATGTTCTCTTAAGCTATGTTAATGAGCCTGTATTTGCTTGGATACCCGCCTTTCTTCAAGATTCATGTCAATCTTTTTATGGTCCAGGACAACTCATACTGTGCCAATGTTATCTCAAAATGCATGTTGTGGGTGAGGGGCCTGGTGCCATTCATGAGTTTTGAGACATTTCCTTTTTTCAATTAGCTGACTTCTAGTAGCTATATAACATCCTGCTAAAGACTAGCAGGGGGCACTCTTTCTGCCCCCCTTCTGATGACTGTGTTAGAAGCTTTCTCTTTCTCTTTTATACTTTAATAAAACATTATTACACAAAAGCTCCAAGCAATCAAACTTTGTCGCTGGCCAGGACTGAATTCTTCTCCTCTGGAGGCCAAGAATCCCAGCGTCTTTCATGGCTCAGCAACAACCTTTCAATTTGATGCCAGACAATTTGGCAACAGAGTCCATGCTCTTAAACCTGTTATCATACAGTTTCCTATGATCTTATATGTTTGCACATTACATGCTTTTCATTGTTTTAGAAGTAGACATTTCTTTAATGAATGTACTTTTAACTTCTCTTTTTCTTCTGAAACATGAAGAACCTGCTATGTCTGAAAGAAGCTTTTGAGGTTCTTGGATCTGACATGCTCTATCAGACGAATTGTGGTATATGTTCTGTGGGAGAAATACCAATTGGATTTACATCAGAAATATTCCTTCATATAGTTGTAAGATCCTATTTGGTAATTATTGTATTTTCCAATAGAAGTTTTGTGTTTTTTTTAATCGGAATTCTGAAATAAGTCTAAAAAAGAAAATGAAAGCAAAAATTGAAAGCAGTCTAAAATACATCTTCAAAAATCATGCCTGCCAAACATTTCTTCATTAGCTCTGGCAGAGAAATCTATTCTATTTTTAAATCTATATCTAAGACTTTACTATTAAGAATTTTTTTTTGTCAGGAAGTAATATTTGCTGATGGGTCTGAGTGAGGAAAGGATAGGGCCCTTGTCCAGGGGCCCTTTATTAGGGAGAAATCTATTTCTAATTGTTAAATAGATGAGGGAATCCAAGAAGTTCTAATGATATTATATTTAGAGCCAGCATATATTTCAGTTATGTACTTTTTAAAAATTTCTGTGCACACTAAGAACATGAATTTGTTAAGAATTTTGCAAATATAGCTTAATCACAAAGCAACATTTAATCCTTTCAAACAATCCAACTCATTTGATCACTGCTGTTGTTGTTTAGTCACTAAGTGGTATCTGATTCTTTTGTGACCCAATGGACTATAGCCTGCCAGGCTTCTCTGTCTATGAGGTTTTTCAGGCAAGGATACTGGAGTGTGTAGCCGTTTTCTTCTCCAAGGGATGTTCCCATCACAGGGATTGAACCTGCATCTCCTGCATTGCATGCAGATTCTTTACACTGAACCACCTGAGAAAGACCACCTTATCATTAAAGGGAGATAAAAGTTGGGCTTAGTTTGCCAAGGAAGAGAAAAAAATCACCTGTATGAGAATCACCTGGGAGTCTGGACAAGCTTTCATATTGTAGACCCTATTTCAGACTGGCAGAATCAGAATTTCTGGGGAGTGTGACTTGGAAATCTGCATTTTAACAACCTAGCCTTTCCAAAAATGAGAATCAAAATAATATTAATTCACTATCTTTGTTTCAATTGATGTTTTATCTCAACTTTCAGAGAAGCCTTTGGGGCATGCTGCTTTGCAATACAGGAGATGTGGGTTCAGTCCCTGGGTGGAAAAGATCACCTGGAGAAGAAATGGCAACCCACTCCAGAATTCTTGCCTGGGAAATCCCATAGATAGAGAAGCCTAATGCATTATAGTCCATGGGTCACAAAAGAGTTGGACAAGACTTGGTGAATAAACAACAACAACAGCAATTTGCCTCTCAACTGAAGATTCAGTTAGAGTTCTACCAACCTCCTAGTAGTATCTCACTCAAGTTGCAGTCCACAGAACCTCAACTATTGAGGACTGAGAACAGAATAGACTGATAGCCTGCAAAGAATTGTTTTAATATCTGTAAAGCTATTTTGACATTGGCATCACAAAGATGTCATGAAAAACCTTGAAGAATTCATACTGTGAAGTGTGGTGTGGCAGCATTTTTACTGTATAACATGGATAAATGCAGAAGTTCATAAATAGAAAATATAGTTGAAGTGCAAGCAAAGATGAAAATAAGCCAATGTCACAAACCACCTGACACCTCACAATGCCCCAAACAACCGCCTAGAAAACACAAATTCCAGACAATGAATGTTAAGAAAAGTTGAAAGCGTATCAGGCAGTCCACACAAACATTCTGAACACCACTTCTTTGTTATTAATAGTTCAGTCTGTCTTGCACAGCTTTAAGAGAAAATCATGAGTTGTTTGTCACAGATGCAAGAGAAGAGTTGGTTATGGGTGGATTCATACAGGATCTCAGCATTGGCAAGACTTGTATATATCTTCATGATGAATATAGAAGAAAGTGACAGCAGAGAGAAAGGACATCTTGTTTCTCCTTATTCTTGCACTGAAGTCTAAAATAAAAGGAGAAGTGGGGAAAAACCCAGCAAACCAAGGAGAAAAAATTAAATGTGTTTGTGTGCTGAAGAGAGTGTAAGACTTGAAAGAGGCTAAGTCTGCCCTGTTACTACTCACTGTTAGAGGTGAACTGATGAAGCAGGATTCACTCTGATACAACCTTAGGAGTATTAGGGACTGACGTGTTGCTGAGGAAGAAATACACTTTGCAGAGTTTGATTTGACCAATGAGAATGTCAGCTGGTAGCCCAGTGTGGATAAACAAATTGAATAAGATTCTGTTGACATTAGGATATCAGGTTGCTCAGAAACAACAAAGTAGTCAAAACTGTATTTGCTACTAATAGTTCAGTCTGTCTTGCACAGCCTTGGGAGAATATCATAAGAGTTGTTTGTCACAGATGCAAGAGAAGAAGAGTTGGTTATGGGTGGATTCATTCAGGATCTCAGCATTGGCAAGACTAGTATGTATCTTCATGATGAATATAGGAGAAAGTGACAGTAGAGAGAAAGGACATCTTGTTTCTCCTTATTCTTGGACTGAAGTCTAAAATAAAAGGAGGGGGGAAAAACAGAAAACTGAGGAGAAAAAATTAAATGTGTTTGTGTGCTAAAGAGAGGGTAAGACTTGAAAGAGGCTATCTGCCCTGTTACTACTCACTGTTAGAGGTGAACTGATGAAGCAGGATTCTCTCTGATACAACCTTAGGGGTGTTAGGGATTGACGTGTTGCTGAGGAAGAAATACTCCTTGCAGTGTTTGATTTGACCAATGAGTAGTGTTCTAGAAAGTCAGCTGGTAGCCCAATGTGGATAAACAAATTGAATAAGATTCTGTTGACATTAGGGAAAGGATATCAGGTTGCTCAGAAACAATAGTCAGAACTGTCAGCGATACTAAAGAGAAATGTATGTAGCCAGTAAGTCATAGTTACTTAACTTTGAGAACTGTACAACACACAAAAGGATGTATAATATTTGAAAGCGATAGAAACAACTTTGTTGGGCCTGAAGGGAGGTTGGTAAAATCTTTTAGATATATCTCAGAGGGCAGTGTGCATTCTTCATTTCTTTATATCATCCCATGTAAAACCGCCTATGGAAATATCCAAAAGCTTTATTAACTCACTGAATATTTAAATCAGTTTTTCAAAATGCCCAGACTTGTCCATCACTTAAATGATGCCTTTCATTGCTCTTTATTTTTTTATTAGATGTTACAGAAGATTCCCCCCATCTTTTCTGTATTCTACATAATTAACATTTGTCTCAGATCTGTGCAAATGTCTCTTTGCAGTTTTCACTCATTATTCTGTTAGCTAACCTGCATAAGCTGTTCTTCAGTAATGATTCTCAGGTTTCCACTAAACCCATTGTTTGATCCTAGAGGAGATTTTTAATCCTTTCAATGTACAAATCTTCACTAGTAAGAGCTAGTGTTTAATCTGAGGGTGAGTTAGTTCAGTTCAGTTCAGTTCAGTCGCTCAGTCGTGTCCGACTCTTTGCGACCCCATGAATCGCAGCTCGCCAGGCCTCCCTGTTCATCACCATCTCTCGGAGTTCACTCAGACTCACATCCTGAGGGTGAGTTAAGCTTCTAAATATTCCATCCATCTGGTTTCTTACAATGATTGTAAATTAAACATTAATCCATTTTGTGAGAGTGGCATAGCCTTAAAGATAAAAATCAATGATAATAGACTTATTATTTAAATTAATAGCTCAGTCAAGAATTTCTGAAAGGATAACATGAGTTTTCATTAAACTAAATACTTGAGGGGTCTTTTGAGAAGCTCCGAGATCTTTCCCCTATTCCTTCTAGATCAATCTGCAGTAACACAAGTTTAAAAAAAAAAAAAAAAGTGCTGCATCAGTGATCCAAAGCATTGTTTTAGTTGTCTCAGTTCTCTACCAAACAATGATATGGTTCATGTAGTGAGTAAGAATGTTAGTAATCTTTTTTTCCATGGAACTTTCAAAGGCTTACTGAAATCTTAGCTTTCTAAGGTTTTGGATGGTACAATAATTGTTCAAAATATTAACTAAAGGCAAAATGGAAGAAAGGATTTAGAAAGTCCTATATAGTTGTTATGTAGTAACTGGCTTGTCTTCCTCACTCCAAGTAATCAATTTATCTTTTCTTTTTATGTCCTTGAGAGCTCAAAAAATTGAGGTAACTTGGGACACATTATTTCATATCATTTCAGACTGTACCATTTTATATATTTCCTATGTCTGTCTGCTAGGGGACATGAAAGCTATGAAAAGTCAGAGCAGTGAACACAAATAAAACCAAGATCTTGGTTTCTTAATACCAATCTCTATTTACAGAAATCAGGAGAAATGACTGATTATAGAGATGTAGCAAAGAAAATACAAGTGAGATTGGGACATCTTATTATACCAGAAAGAAAAGAGGTATACAAACAGTCTTGGAGACATGTCAAAAGGACCCCAAAACCAGCCTTGAAATATTGCATCTGACCAATTCTGGAACAATTTGAGTCTTAAACCCTTTCTTCCATTTTGCCTTTAGTTAATATTTTGAACAGACACATATATCACAGTGGTGAGAAAATATCTTATTTCTAAAACTGAAAACAAGTTTACAGACTGATTTATAATTATAGCATTACCAATTTTTTGTATTTTATACTAAAATAATAAAAGACAACCTAAAGTTTTATATTACCATTTTTATCCCAACTTCTTAGCATGCCCCCAGACTCCTGGGTTCTTTCCCATTGATACGAATTTTTTTTTTTTTTTTAATTTTTACTTTATTTTACTTTACAATACCGTATTGGTTTTGCCATACATTGACATGAATCCACCATGGGTGTATATGAGATCCCAATCCTGAATCCCCCTCCCACATCCCACCCCATTTCCTCTCTCTGGATCATCCCCATGTACCAGCCCCAAGCATCCTGTATCCTGTATCGAACATAGGCTGGTGCTTCATTCTTACATGATAGTATACATGTTTCAATGCCATTCTCCCAAATCATCCCAGGGTGCAGGTGAGAGGTCCAGTCTCTCACTTGGGAGTGTGGACTGTAATGTATGAGGTGTAATACTTGGGCAATAGTCCTGATTATTGATAATGTTACTGGTCCTCTGAGCACACAAGCCCGTTATTTTCCGTTGGTCAGACTGCACGTATCTGACTAGTTTCCCACTTTTCATTTAAGTACTTCTTTTTGTGTGTTCTTTATTGTAAAGAAATCCTTCACTCAGTCCATGTGAAAGAATCCCTAAGGGGGACTCCTCTGGCCGTCCAGTGGTTAAGACTGTGCTTCTGCTTCAGGGGGCACAGGTTTGATCCCTGGCTGGGGAACTAAGATGCAGCATGCATGCCATGTAGCCTGGACAGAAAAAAAAGTCACTAAGGTCCATCTTAAAGGAGGACATGCCATTTTTAGTTGCAAGGTTACCCTTTTCTGGAAGTGGTCCTTATGGACTACTTCTTCCACACAGCATTTACTGCCTTCATAGATGCCATTACTCCAAGGTTCAAAGTTTTTAAACGGAGAAAAAGACAGTTTGCTTAAGAAGGGGCTTGCCCCCATTTCCTTCTCTAACCATCCCATTAAAAAGCAGAGGACAAGTGAACACAGGGGTAGCTNTTCCACACAGCATTTACTGCCTTCATAGATGCCATTACTCCAAGGTTCAAAGTTTTTAAACGGAGAAAAAGACAGTTTGCTTAAGAAGGGGCTTGCCCCCATTTCCTTCTCTAACCATCCCATTAAAAAGCAGAGGACAAGTGAGCACAGGGGTAGCTTAGCATTTCTATCATCCTCATAGAAACTGATGAGCCCTTGCTATGGGGCTTAAATCAAATCAGCATTCTGGGATAGGCAGAGTTATGAATTTTCTCCCAAGAAGTTCCCCCATTCTATACAACTATGCATGTGTTTGCCTTCCAAGGCAAGAAAAGGACTTTGAAGATGTAATTAAAATTACTAATTAGCTGACATTAATTAAAATTGGGAGACTATCCTGGCTTATCCATTTGGGCTCAATGTGATCCAGAGAACCTGTGGGGCAGAAGAGGAAGGTGAAAGGAAAGTCAGCAAGATTTGAAGAACAGGAGGGATTCAAGATGCCATAGCTTGCTAGAAGATGAAGGGGCCACCTGTCAAGTAAATAGGGCCACCTGTCAAGTAAACAGTTTTGCAACCACAACTAACTAAATTCTTCTAACAACCTGAATGCACTTGGTAGTGCTTCCTCCCCTCCCCACCTCCACCACAGAGTATTCAAAAAGAAATAAAATTTGGTCAACTCTTTGATTTCAGCCTTGGCGATTTTAAGCAAAGAACCCAGCCATCATGCTGGATCTTTTGTCTATAGAACTCTGAGATAATAAATGGGTGATATTTTAAACCATAGGCTTGTGATAATGTGTTATGTAGTAATACAAAACTAAAGCCCACTATATTTATTACTTAGTATTCAACACACTTCAGTGATTTAGTTATTGTCAATGTCACCATTAAAAGTGCAGCGTCCAGGAACTATCAGTCAGACAACCGATACAAGGCTGAGCTGTGAATGTTCAGGACCTGGATTATGTAGAATTAATAGATAAGAACTACTTAGGCTTCATGTGAAGAGGAGCCCCGGTGTCTAATTGCATTTCTATGAATTACTAATTGTATGTCAGGTTATTTAATCTAAGTTTCCGTTTCCACAGTTGTAAAACATTGGGAATTAAACTATACTGTAAGGCCAGGTACAGCATTCTAGGATTTCCCTGGTGGCTCAGATGGTAAAGCATCCTCCTGCAGTGTGGGAGACCTGGGTTCGATCCCTGGGTTGGGAAGATCCCCTGGAGGAGGAAATGGCAACTCACTCCAGTAGATTTGCCTGGGAAATCCCATGGACAGAGGAGCCTGGCAGGCTCCTGTTCACAGGGTTGCAAAGAGTTGGATACAGTTGAAGGACTTTCACTTTCACACCATCCTAAAGCAAGCATACTTGAGAATCAGTTCTAAGCACAACTGCAAAATTGTGTGTCCAAATTTTATTACCCCCCAAAATTTGGGATGTCATAACTTGACACCTTGTTTATCACTTAATGTTCCCATTTGTTCACATTCTCTCATTTATCTATAGTCATTTTAATGACTGCATAATACTTTTAACTGCAGGTTTCAATTTCCTTGAAGACAGAGACCAGTTTTTTGTTTCCATGTGACCTCAGGGTCTAGAGCAGAGTGAGCAGCCAGTAAATACCTATTCAATGGAAATAAATAGTTCAATTGTTATTATCATATCTTAAGAAGATCACAGGATTGCCAATGCATAAAACAGTTACCCACAAAGATTCTATATCACTGTACTTAAAAATTTTTTTGTTAGCATATAGTTGATTTACAATGTTGTGTTAGTTTCACATTACAGCAAAGTGAAATCAGTTATACATATACATTGGATTGGGTTAAGTCACTCAGTCGTGTCCGACTCTTTGCGACCCCAGGGACTGTAACTTACCAGGCTCCTCTGTCTATAGGATTTTCCAGGCAAGAGTACTGGAGTGGGTTGCCATTTCCTTCTCCAGGGGATCTCCCCAACCCAGGGATCAAACCCAGGTCTCCCGCATTGCAAGCAGACCATCTGAGCCACCAGGGAAGCCTTACATACACATGTATCCACTCTTTTTTTGTAGGATTCTTTTCCCATGTAGGTTATTACAGAATATTGAATAGAGTTCCCTGTGCTATACAACATCACTGCACTTTTCCTGAAAATGATTACAGTTAATGTAATTCACCACATATTATTCTTCTCTCTTGCTGGCATGTTCTATATTGTTGACCAGTATGAACATTATTCTTAAAGAGATAGGAAAACCAGACCACCTTACTTGCCTCCTGAGAAATCTGTATGCAGGTCAAGAAGCAACAGTTAGAACTAGACATGGAACAACAGACTGGTTCCAAATCAGAAAAGGAGTACATCAAGTCTGTATATTGTCACTCTGCTTATTTAACTTATATGCAGAGTACATCATGTGAAATGCTGGGCTGAATAAAGAATAAGCTGGAATCAAGTTTGTCGGGCGAAATATCAATAACCTCAGATATGCAGATGACACCACTCTTATGGCAGAAAGCGAAGAACTAAAGACCCTTCGATGAAAGTGAAAGAGGGGAGGGAAAAAGTTTGCTTAAAACTCAACATTCAGAAAACTAAGATCATGGCATCTGGTATCATCTATAAATTTACATTTTAACAACCAAGCTATTCATCCTAAAACATGAAAATCAAAATAATGCCAAAGCACTGTCTTGATTTCATTGAATGCTTATATCAACCTACAGAGAAGCCTTTGTGGAATGTTATCTGTTACCCAGTTTAGATCCTACTAAACTTTTGGAGGGTTCCTCACTGCTGTTGAACTTTAGTCAACATCTATTGAGAACTAAGGACAGAATAGATTGGCTGATAAACCACACAAAGAATGGTTTCAATAGAGGTAGATGGAGAGCATTCTTTTGACATAAGCATCATAAATTCTCCAGTAAAAATCATAGAATACTCAGAGCCTAAGGAGTACAGTAAGGGAGAATCCATATTGTATAATGTGCACAAATGTAGAAGTTCGTAAGTAGAAAATATGATTGAAGTGAAAAGCAAAAATGGCAGTATGAGTAACTATCACACATTTTCTGACACCCCACAATGTCACCCCAAACAGTCATTAAAAGGCACTAATTTCAGAGACTCTGGATGCTGTGAAAAGAGGAAAGTGGCAGGCAGCCATACAAACATTCTAAACATCACTCTATTTTTTGCTAATGTTAGTTCAGTCTGTCTTGCACAGTCTCAGGAGAGAGAATTATAAGAGCTCTCACAGAAACAATGCAGAAAGAGCAGGGAATGGGATAGATACATGTAGGAACTCAGGATTGGTGAGACGTAAATAGTTTGTCTTTCCATGATGAATATAATGAAAGACAATGACTATATAAAGAGAAAGGATATCTTGTGTCTGCTTCTTACTTTTGTATGGAAGCTCAAAAGAAAAGGAGGAAAAATAGAAAATTGAGGAGAAAAAAGTACATTTTTACATTTAAATAAGGGTGAGACTTGAAAGAGATCAAGTCTACCCTATTACTACTCACTATTACAGATGAACTGATGAGACAAGGTCCCTTCTGATGTGATTTCAGGGATGTGAGAGACTGATGTGTTGCTGAGAGAGATATATTCTGTGCAGGTTTTCTTGGTCAATAGGTAGCATTCTAGGGTGTTTGGATAAATAAATTGGGCAAAATTTTGTTGACTTTAGGAACGTATCAGGTTCCTCCAGAAACAAATGAAAAAAGTGGTCGAAAGTGTTGGAGATATTAAAGAGGTCTACATGTAACCAGTAGTCATATTTACTTAACTTTGACAAACTGTACAACTCACAAAAGGATGCATTTGAAAGCTATAGCAACAGTTTTGTTGGTCATGAAATGCTTAGTAAAATCTTTTACACCCTTCTCTGAAGACTGATGTTCAATTTCCAGGCTTTTATTTGCACTATCCCATGGGCGCACCTTGTGGCTCAGCTGGTAAAGAATCCGCCAGCAATGTGGGAGACCTGGGTTCGATCCCTGGGTTGGGAAGATCCCCTGGGGAAGGGAAAGGCTACTCACTCCAGTATTCTGGCCTGGAGAATTCCATGGACTGTATAGTCCATGGGGTCACAAAGAATCAGACACGACTAAGTGACTTTCACTTCACTTCACAAGGGCTTCCTAGGTGGCATTAAGTGGTAAAGAACCTGCCTGCCAGTGCAGGAGACATGAGACGCAGGTTCAATCCCTGGGTTGGAAAGATCCCCTGAGGAGGAAATGGCAAACCACCCCAGTATTCTTGCCTGGACAATCCCCATGGACAGAGGAGCCTGGTGGGCCAAGGTCCACAGGGTCACAAGGAGTCAAACAGGACTGAAGTGACAAAATACCCAGTTCTCAGTCCAGCTTGCTGAGTTTCATTCATATTTAGAGAGGAGCTTACAGAGTCTCTAGGATTCACTATAAATTGTATCAAAACAATCATCTATAGAAATCAGTAGAGTAGTGACACTCCAAGACTGTTAACATCTCACACGACTGAAGCAACTCAGCAGCAGCAGCAGCAGCAGCAGAGGTCTAATTACATAAAATGCCTTTTTTAGGCAACTCAGTGTACCATGTCCTTCCTGCCATGCTTAATCTAGAGTGAAATGAAATCCACTAATAATTTACTAATGTTCTATTCCTGGAATAAATCCTACTTGCTTATAGTAGAGTTCTTGTGTTAACAAACAGCTGGAATAGTTTTGCTAATTTTAACTCAAGAATTGTTGCTGCTGCTGCTGCTAAGTCGCTTCAGTGGTGTCTGACTCTGTGCGACCCCATAGACGACAGCCCACCAGGCTCCCCCGTCCCTGGGATTCTCCAAGCAAGAACACTGGAGTGGGTTGCCATTTCCTTCTCCAATGCATGAAAGTGAAAAGTGAAAGTGAAGTTGTTCAGTCATGTCCGACTCTTCGAGACCCCACGGACTGCAGCCCACCAGTCTCCTCCAACCATGGAATTTTCCAGGCAAGAGTACTGGAGTGGGTTGCCAATTACCACTATTTAAAAAACACACTTTAATATTCCAAAATTGTTCTATTATTTGACCATAGAATCACTAGAAATCTAATGTTGCAGATTTGTTTGAAGCTTTGTGTATTTTTTCTAAGTCATCAAGTGATTTTCAAATATAAGACAACATAATTTTTTGAAGATTTGAGTATAGTTCGTTATAAATATGTCTGATCCTGTTAAATTTATAATCTACAACATCTGTCTTTTTCTCCTGAGTTTAACTTACCTGCCTTTCCTAATCCAACAATATAATTTTATTTTCAGAGTAAATTATCCTCATTTCATCTAGATTGCAAAACACTGAAAAAAATCACAGTGTATTCTGTTATGACTTGATCATTTTGTCTTGTTTGCACATCTTTTTCATACACTTGTAATTTTGAAAACTTTTACATTTTTTGAACACTTTTCAGGATATTAGCAGTTTTCTATTACACGGCTTTCTTTCAAAAATCTGGCTTCTTTTTTAAAGATAATTTAAGGTTTTCTATTTCATTGCTGCTGCTAACTCGCTTCAGTCGTGTCCGACTCTGTGCGACCCCATAGACGGCAGCCCAACAGACTCTTCCGTCCCTGGGATTCTCCAGGCAAGAGTACTGGAGTGGGTTGCCATTTCCTTCTCCAAAGCATGAAAATGAAAAGTGAAAGTGAAGTCGCTCAGTCATGTCCAACTCTTAGAGACCCCATGGACTGCAGCCCACCAAGCTCCACCCTGGGATTTCTTTGGAAGGAATGATGCTAAAGCTGAAACTCCAGTACTTTGGCCACCTCATGCGAAGAGCTGACTCATTGGAAAAGACTCTGATGCTGGGAGGGATTGGGGGCAGGAGAAGAAGGGGACGACCGAGGATGAGATGGCTGGATGGCATCACTGACTCGATGGATGTGAGTCTGAGTGAACTCCGAGAGATGGTGATGAACAGGGAGGCCTGGCGTGCTGCGATTCATGGGGTCGCAAAGAGTCGGACACGACTGAGCGACTGAACTGAACTGAACTGACTTACTGTACTTGGCATAATGCCCTCAAGAAAAAATGGAGGAACCAGAGATCAAATTGCCAACATCTGTTGGATCATCGAAAAAGCATGAGAGAAATATCTATTTCTGCTTTATTGACTACGCCAAAGCCTTTGTGTGGATCACAACAAACTGTGTAAAAATCTTAAGGAGATGGGAATACCAATCCACCTGACCTGCCTCTTGAGAAATCTGTATGCAGATCAAGAAGCAACAGTTAGAACTGTACATGGAACAACAGATAGAGAGAATGAAGTAAAAAGTGAATTGAGATATTTACAATGTGCATTGTTTAGAGGTAGGAGGTAGATCTGGTAGATCTTATATGCTTTATATAAGATCTTCACCACTTATATATATATATATATATATATATATATATATATCTTATATGTCTGTCTCTTATACACATCTAGATGTGTATAAGAGACAGGTATATTGTCATTTTGCTTATTTAACTTATATGCAGAGTACATCATGGGAAACGCTGGGCTAGAAGAAGCACAAGCTGGAATCAAAATTACCAGGAGAAATATCAATAACCTGAGATATGCAGATGACACCACCCTTATGGCAGAAAGTGAAGAGGAACTAAAGAGCCTCTTGATGAAAGGGAAAGAGGAGAGTGAAAAAGTTGGCTTAACACTCAACATTCAGAAAACTAAGATCATGGCATCCGGTCCCATCCCTTCATGGCAAATAGTTGGGGAAACAATGGAAACAGTGAGAGAGTTTGTTTTCTTGGGTTCCAAAATCACTGACTTTAGAGTCAGTGATTTCATGACAGCAGCCATGAAATTAAAAGAACTTTGCTTCTTGGAAGAAAAGTTATGACCAACCTAGACAGCTTATTAAAAAGCAGAGACATTACTTTGCCAACAAAGGTCCATCTAGTCGAGGCTATGGTTTTTCCTGTAGTCACGTATGGATGTGGGAGTTGGAATATAAAGAAAGCTGAGTGATGAAAAATTGATGCTTTTGAACTGTGGTGTTGGAGAAGACTCTTGAGAGTCCCTTGGACTGCTAGGAGATCCAACCAGTCCATCCTAAAGGAGATCAGTCCTGGGTATTCATTGGAAGGACTGATGTTGAAGCTGAGACTCCAATACTTTGGCCACCTGATGCAAAGAACTGACTCATTTGAAAAGACCCAGTGCTGGGAAAGATTGAGGGCAGGAGGAGAAGGGGACGACAGAGGATGAGATGGTTAAATGGCATTGCCTTCTCGATTGACATGAGTTTGAGTTAATTCTAGAAGTTGGTAATCTACAAGGAAGCCTGGCGCGCTGCAGCCCATGGAGTCTCAAAGAGTCGGACACGACTGAGCGACAGAACTGAAGTGACTAAATATTTCATATAGTCTTTATACATGCATCAATTGATGGGCATTTAGATTGCTTCCATGTCTTGACTATTATAAATAATATTATAATGAACATGGGGTGCATATAGTTTTTCAAATAAGTTATTAGTTTTCTTTGAATAAATACCTAGCAGTGGTGTTCTCTATCAAATGATAGCTCTATTTTTAATTTTTTGAGGAACTTTCATACTGTTTTCCATAGTGACTATACCAATTTATATTCCTATCAACATTGCACAAATGTTTCTTTTTCCCCACATCTTCACCAATACTTATTTTTTTATCTTTTTTATAAGAGCTATTCTGTGTGAGGTGGTATCGCATTGTGATTTTTATTTCCATTCCCCTTATGATTAGTGATGTTCAGTACTTTCCCCAGGTCCCCATTCACCATTTGTATGTATTCTTTGGTGGAATGTCTGTTTAGCTCCTTTGGCAATTTTTTAATCAAATTTTTTTCCATTGTGTTATATGAATTCTTTATGTATTTTAGATACTGTCCTCTTATCAGATATGATTGAGCAAATATTTCTCTGACTTGGTAGGCTGTCTTTTCTTTTTGTGGATGGTATCTTCTGCTTTTTAGTTTAATGTTGTCTTACTTGTTTGTTTTTGCCTTTGTTGCCTTTGCCTTTGATGTCATATTCAGAAAAACCACCTTCAGGACCAGAAAGGAGCTTATTATTTTATGTTTTCCTTTGGGAGTTGTAGTTTTAGGTTTAATGTTCAAGTTTTTAATCTATTTTGAGTTGATTTTGTGTATAATATAATAAGATAGTGATCCAGTTTTATTCTTTTGTGTGTAGCTGTCCTGTTTTCTCAAAACCATTTTTTGAAGAGATTTTTCCCATCCCTATTGCATTTTCTTGGCGGCTTTCTCGTAAATCAATTAGCATATATGCATGAGTTTGTTTTAAGCTCTCTATTCTGTTCAGTTGATATATGTTTAGCTGCCGATATCATACTGTGTTGATTACTATCATTTTGTAACATAATTTGAAATCAGGTAGTATGATTTCAGCTTTGTTCTTAAGATTGCTTTGGTTATTCAGGGTCTTTTGTTTTATCATATGAATTTTAGAATTGTTTTTATTTCTGTTAAAACAATTAGAATTTTGATTAGAATTGCATGGAATCTATATATTGCTTAGGATAGTATGGACATTTTAACAATGTCAATTCTTCCAATCTATTAGCATAAAATATTGTTCCTTT
>SJYT01030610.1:0-17051 GCA_006410635.1 Cephalophus harveyi
GTACTGCATTTTGGACTCTTTTGTTGATCATGATGGCGACTCCATTTCTTCTGAGGGATTCCTGCCCACAGTAGTAGATATAATGGTCATCTGAGTTAAATTCACCCATTCCAGTCCATTTTAGTTCGCTGATTCCTAGAATGTTGACGTTCACCTTGCCATCTCTTGTTTGACCACTTCCAATTTGCCTTGATTCATGGACCTGACATTCCAGGTTCCTATGCAATATTGCTCTTTACAGCATCGGATCTTGCTTCTATCAACAGTCATATCCACAGCTGGGTATTGTTCTTTCTTTTTCTATACGATCTCATACCCTGAGCTAAGAGGTATTCCTTGGTAAATATACCCATTGTTTCTGGCCAAGACTCCTGGAGTAGCACAGGGGTAGCCGTTTATTGGCTCTGTTAAGTATTCACAGAGAGATTCGAGGAGAGTTACTTAATCTTTTGTACCTCAGTTTCCTTCTCTGTGAAGTGAGGGTGATAATGGTACCTACCTCATAGGGCTGTTAGGAGGATTAAAGAAATTAATATAGGTGTGCTTAGAACAGAGCCGAAGGACTTCCCTGTCAGTCTAGTGGTTAAGACTCCATGCTTCCATTGCAGGGGGCATGGGCTCGATCTCTAGACAGGGAACTAAGAACTCACTTGCCTCACATGCCATGAGGCGAGTCTAGCTCATGGTAAGCACAGACTGTGCTGATTATGTTGTTTTCACTGTGCTGTTCTCGCCATTGGGTTGTTGCTGCTGCTGCTCGTATCATCTGATATTATTATGATGTGCGTGTATGCATGTGATGTTGCTTCAGTCGTGTCCTACTCTGCGCGACTCTATGGACTGTTGCCTGCCAGGCTCCCCTGTCCGTGGGATTCTCCAGGCAAGAATACTGGAGTGGGTTGCTGTGCCCTCTTCCAGGTGATCTTCCCAACCCAGGGATCAAACCCATGTCTCTTACATCTCCTGCACTGGCAGAAAGGTTCTTAACCACTAGTGTCACCTGGGAAGCCCTATTATTATGATATTATTATGTATTTATGTTACATGTTATCATTTGACTGTGGTGAATAGAGTGGAGAGACAGCTTCTGTGGTCTGTATCCTAGCCTTCTCTTATCATGCATGTGGGTAAGCATATAAGAATATCCACCTTATACTGCTACCTCCTAAAGAGTGAGGGGCAATGTGTTGTAGCATTCCTACAAGACCTCCACAACTGCTCCATTCATTCCCTCATCCACTGACCTCCTAACATCATCAGAAAATTGAGAAGTCAGGGGGCTTTGCTCTGGGACTATCAGTCAGTTCAGTCACTCAGTCATGTCTGACTCTTTGTGACCCCATGGACTGCAGCACCCCAGGCTTCCCTGTCCATCACCAGCTCCTGGAGACTATGTAAACTCATGTCCATCATATCAGTGATGCCATCCAACCATCTCATCCTCTGTTGACCCCTTCTCTTCCCACCTTCAATCTTTCCCAGCATCAGGGTCTTTTGCAATTAGTTGGTTTTTCACATCAGGTGGCCAAAGTATTGGAGTTTCAGCTTCAGCATCAGTCCTTCTAATGGATATTCAGGACTGATTTCCTTTAGGATGGACTGGTTGGATCTCCTTGCAGTCCAAGGGACTTTCAAGAGTCTTCTCCAACACCACAGTTCAAAAGCATCAAATCTTTGGTGCTCAGCTTTCTTTATAGTCCAACATCCATACATGACTACTGGAAAAACCATAGCTTTGTCTAGATGGACCTTTGTTGGTAAAGTAATGTCTCTGCTTTTTAAATATGCTGTCTGGGTTGGTCATAGCTTTTCTTCCAAGGAGTAAGTGTCTTTTAATTTCATGGCAGCAGTCACCATCTGCTCCATGGGGCTCCAAAATCACTTTGGGCTCCAAGACTATACTGGGTTCTTATTTACAAGGTCTAACTTCAGAACTGGAAGTGAGACCATTTCTTCTCTCCTAGAAGATGGAAGGAGAAACCCACATTTCTTGAAGACTTATTTTGAGTCAGGCTCCCTGGTAGAAACCTTCACATAGGTATTTCACTGAATCCTGCCAACAACCCTGTAAGTAGGTGAGGAAACTGGGCCTCCGAGGGTTTAAGAACTTTGCTCAAGGTCAAGGATGAGATCCAAACTCAGGTCATCTGATTCCAAAGCCTACTTCTCAGGAGAAATCTGTGGTGCCAAAATATGGTCAGAATCTTGAGCTACGCACGGCATGCCTGGCCTGCTCAGTTACTGTTTACTTAAGAGGCTGAGTGCAGGATAAATATTTAGGCAAAGTTTCAAAAAAAAATCTGTTTGGAGGAGTACTTTTCTAAACCAGTGCAAGAGTTTCTAGGTTTTCACACTGGCCCCAGGTCGACCCAAAACTAGAATGCAAGGTTGTGCAGACCAAACCTCAATAGAAGCTTTACAGTCTTATTTACCTTGACTGAGAAATGTTTGCAGGAATTTCCTCCATGTTGGGAACCGTTTCTCATTGACTGGCTGTGCGTGCTGTGCTAAAATGCCCGCCAGCTCCTCGGAGATCTTCACCAAAGCTGGCTCCTGCAGAAACAAATTAAATAGAACCACAAGCAATTTTACTACAGAAATGAAAACTGCTTGTGGAGTGATTAAAAACCAGGCCTCCAACAGGCAAAAAAAATGTGGTTACTGTTTACCCAGAGTCAGAAAGCCATTTTGAAAAATTTCTCTATTTTTTTCCAGCCATTTCAATTTTCATACCTCAAAGTGATTTGGCCCCAAAATATTGCCACTAATTGTGCCTGTTGTCTCCAAAGACAGCCTTCTGTCTGGGCACCAGGTAAACCCTGTTTCAGACCCACAGCAGCCTGACCAATGGCATGTCTTTGGACACTGTGTCTCCTCACTCTGGTCCTCAGTTTCTCATTGTGTAAAAGGCAGAGTTCACTACCTTCTCCCTCAGTTTCTTCAGACTGGAATTTTTTTTTATTAAAAAATTTTTATTGACTTATAGTTGATTTACAACGTGTTAATTTCTTCTATGCAGCAAAGTGACTTGGTTTTATATCTTTTTATATTTGTTTCCATTATGATTTATCACAGGATATTGAATATAGCTCCCTGTGCTATATAGTAGGATCCAACCTCCAATGGCACCCTGCTCCAGTACTCTTGCCTGGAAAATCCCATGGGTGGAGGATCCTAGTGGGCTGCAGTCCATGGGGTTGCTAAGAGTCAGATATGACTGAGTGACTTCACTTTCACTTTTCACTTTCATGCATTGGAGAAGGAAATGGCAACCCACTCCAGTGTTCTTGCCTGGAGAATCCCAGGGACGGGGAGCCTGGTGGGCTGCCGTCTCTGGGGTCACACAGAGTAGGACACGACTGAAGTGACTTAGCACCAGCAGCAGCAACCTCCCTCCCCACCTCTCTCAGTCATGTCCAACTCTTTGTGATCTCAAGGACTGTAGCCTGCCAAGCTCCTCTGTCTGTGAGATTCTCTTGGCAAGAATACTGGAGTGGGTTGCCATGGCCTCCTCCAGGAATCTTCCCAACCCAAGGATCAAACCCAGCTCTCCCACATTGCAGGTGGATTCTTTACCATCTGAGTCACCAGGGAAGCCCATAGATACTAAAAGAGTAACCCATATATATGCTGCTTCCTAGAGACTCACTTCAAAACTAGAGACACACACAGTCTGAAAGTAAGAGAACAGAAAACAGTATTTTACACAAAAGGAAATTTTTTTTTTTTAAAATCTTATAATGCTAACAGAGCTGACTCCAAGAGAGATCATGGAGTTGGCAGGGTCTTTCTCAGCCACCCTTATCTCTTTAAGCCGTGCCCTATCCACCTGGTTGGGGGACCTCCACATAACTGTGGGATCAAAGTCTGAAGCCACAGCTGATGCCGTAGAGGTGAGATTTCATGAGGTCAGGTTGGAAGAGTGAGGTGGGATTTCAGGAGGTTGGGTCAGGAGAAAGAGGTGGGGAGGGAGGTCAGGTTGGGAGAGTGAGGTGGGGAGGGGTGTGGTTCTCAATCACCTGATGTTCTGCAGTAGGTCACAGCCTCATCTGACTAGACGTGAGGTGAAGTTGGCCCCCACCCCAAGGTGAAGACAGTAGGAAACCCTCTAATGAATAAAAAACTGGGGTTTCTGACATAAAGAGACTTGGTTTCTGACATAAAGAGACTTGGTTTGTGAGGACAATTTTTTTGTTTTTTTTGCAAAGTCTTAGACTAACTAAAATTTTTTAGATAAAAGCCACCTCTTCAGATTTAATTTCTGTCAGAAGAGCAGCTTTAGGCACCAAACATCTGATAGGCAGAATTCATATTCAAAATGGGGGACATTGACAAGAAAAAGTCAGGCTTGTTCTAGGTTGCTGGGGAAATTTCTGATCTGTGAGTGGACATCAGTTATTTGGAAGAATCAGAAAGAATCAGCTTTGGTGAGTGGGGCGGGAAGGAATATTAGAAATAATCTGTATAGCCATTTATTTTCAATTTCTGCACCATTAAAAAGTGATTGTCCTTCCCCCTCCCCTCAGCTCCTTGGAACATCTGGCTCATTCTGGGTTGAGTGCCCTCTGAAAATCTACAATGGAAGACAAATATCTGAGCGTACACTCTGGGCAGGTCCCAGTAACCTGAATAATGTCTGAAATATCTAGAAAATCCTGGTGAGAGACTCTCATCAGTCAGTTTAGTAAGTGCTTGACATACAAAACCAAAGGGCCACGAGGAAGGGAGAGTGCCGCTGCTCACCCTCACTCAGGATGGTTCTCTGCACAGTCTGGGACGTTAAGAAGGGCTGGGGAAGCCGGCTCACACAGAGGCAGGGAAATTGCTGTCAAAGCCAAGCACTTCGTATCCTGCACAACCGATGTTTTCTTTGCCCTTTACTGTACATTAATAACCTCGTCTCCCCAAGGCCCTGCATTTAAATCATAAACAAGCACACAAAACGTGCAGTTCCAACAACCTGGACCGCCTCTCGTTTCCTTCTTTGAGCATTGTCCTCCAAACCCATCTTTCTTCTTATTTTATAATTGTCTCTGTTAAAACTACTCACCTCTATCGAAAAAGACCAATTGTCTGTGATTCATGCAGTGCCCCAAAGGTGGGACAGTGAAACACGGCTGTGGGTTCCCACTCTGCTTATGTAACTGAGTGTCAAGGAAGGAACCCATGCAGGGCAGACCCTCTACCAGGACAGTGGAGACTTACATTTTGTCCTTCCCTGATTAAAGGTGTTGAATCATCTACCCAGTGATCTGCTCTCTGCTATCACATCAAGTCAGCCCAAGAGAAATAATTCACTTATTCATTCATTCATGCAAGAAATGGCAGGTACTTGGAGTAGTTGAAATCACTGAGACCGTCAGTGGGATGGTGGTTGTCGGGGGACAGGAAGTGGGGAGTTAGTGTTTAATGAGTATGGACGTTTGGTTTTTTAAGACAAAAAGAGTTCTGGAGCTGGGTGGTGGTGACGGTTATACAACATTGTGGATGTAATTAATACCAGTGAACTGTAGACTTAAAAATGGTTAAGATGGTAAATTTTACTTTATGGGTATTTTACCACAATAAAAAAAATTGAGGAAAAAAATTAAAGAATGTCAGATCTAACTTAACTAAGGAAAAAAGTGTTTATGTGTTGTGGTGGGGGGAGACTAGAGATGGAGATGAGACAATGAAGGAATAGATGAAAGCTTTTCTATCTGTCTCAAAAGTGAAAGTGAAAGTTGCTCAGTGGTGTCCGACTGTTTGTGACCCCATGGGGCTATACATTCTATGGAATTCTCCAGGACAGGATACTGGAGTGGGTAGCCTTTCCCTTCTCTCGGGGATCTTCCCAACCCAGGGATCCAACCCAGGTCTCCCACATTGCAGGCAGATTCTTTACCAGCTGAGCCACAAGTGAAGCCCAAGAATACTGGAGTGGGTAGCCTATCCCTTCTCCAGGGGATCTTCCTGACCCATGAATCAAACCGGGGTCTCCTGCATTGCAGGTGGATTCTTTCCCAACTGAGCTATTAGGGAAGCCTACGTCTCAAAACTAGATCCCTATCCACTTGAGTCAAAACTCCTCAGTACCACACACAAAGGCCCTCTGTGACCTGACCTCTGATTGCTAAAGCAGCCTCTCTTCTCTCTGTCTTCTAGCCTTGCCCCAAACTGCCCTGGCGCAGTCTCTTTCCTCTGCCTTCCTTCTTCCACTCCCTCCTCTGGGTGATTCCTTCCTACCCTCTCTGAGTTAGTTCCGGTCACTCCTCCTCCAGGAAGCCTTCTCTACTATCCAGGGGGGGTGTCCTTTCTTGATGTTCTCCAGCTTCTGGGGGCTCCTTAGGGGCGTGGTCAGTGGCTTTGTGGTCAGGCTCCCAGTGCAAAGCACAGGGAACACCCAATATGTGTGGCTGCAATAAACACAGGGGCCTGGCCCCAAACAGCTGAAGTTATAGGATACGGGAAAATGGGAAGCCTTGCAACAGGCTCCCACCTTGCTGCCCAGGAACCACCTGGCGGGGATGACTGCTTAAGAACCAATTCTTCCCGGGTGGATTTTATGAGTTTCCCGGCCTCTGAGGAACAATGGGAAGATAAATGAGGTGACATTTATAAAGTATCACTTCAGATGCAGCATGCTATGTGAGGGCCAATAATTAACTCGTAAGGCTGTGGCTTGAGAGAGGCATCTGGACACGGTGTCAGGCTGCCTACATTGCCTCTGCTTACAAAGCCAGCCATCCCACCTTGATCCACAGCATTTGTATTGTGTATAGCAAAGGGGTAAATTTCCTAGAGGAAAGTCTGTGGAAATCATGTCCCATTGTGAGAAGCACACAGCTGACGGCCCTGGGAGGGTAACACTCGATAGGGGATGCTAGGGACATGGAGGCAGCTTGGGGCCACAGGGAACTCTCTAAAAGATATTCAGAGGAATAATGGGGTGGGGGTATTAACTGTTCAATTTATATCTGTATTTTGAAAGCATCTGATAGGAAATAGAAGGATTATACTAAGAATGGCCTTAGCTCCTTTGAAGAGATGTCAGATGTAAGTTCTCGGCTTGGAGAGAGTTTCTGTTCTGCTCAAACATAATTATCACGACTTTAAGGGCAGATGCTGATGAGGGAAAATCTGTAGCTACTTGGGTTTATCCTGTTCAGAGTAAACTTAAGTACACACTGATGCCCACAGCCATAGACATATAAAACCATGCTACACAACCCCCAAATTCATGTGAATCCTCAGAACAGTGTTCATAAAATACTTTCTCTTGTTACAGCAGGCTCACATTCATTATCTCCTTTGGTCCTGACACCAACACTCTGAGGTGGGCGAGCACAGGATTATTCCCCGTGCTTTTCAAATGGGGAACTGAGGCCCCTGGAGTGAAGAGGCTTGTGTAAGGTCACTTGCTGAGTTATCAGATTCTGTTATGGGGGTGATTTTCAAGACAAGCCTGAAGACAAAACAATAGAGATGGGGGAACCATTGCTAGTTCGCCTTGTTCCCCCCACATTTTACCCTTGCAGTGTGTATATGTGTGTGTGTGAGAGAGTATGTAGAATATCTGTTACAAGCCAGCAACCAGGGCACAAGATTCTCTAACATATTTGTGAAATGAGTAGTTCAATGCATTGCATCAAGGCAATAGACTACTGGTTATTGTTTCAGAGAGTTTATCAACCACATGGAACAGATCTTTCAGAGCTAACAACTCTGGGGGCGTGAAAAGGAAAGCGTAGACCTCGTGGATGATAAGCAAATATTAGAAAAGTACCCTTTAGTTTTGAAACAATTCCAGATATTCATTCTGTTTTAATTGTACTTCTTCTGGCAATGCACATTAGCTGCCGGCCTTTGTGGAGCTAATAGCTCTAGAGCAATTCCCATCCAGGAGGAACCTGAGCCACACCTGTGCCAGTGCACAGCCTTGTCACTCTTTGTCCAGTATCCATATATATCCCTCAGAGTGCATCGGCGGTAGTCATGACCTTGGCAGGTTCCAAGATAACTGTAGGGCCTTCATCAGTCTGACCAGTGCATCCTAAAGATTCTTGTCTATAGAGCATGGACCTTGCCTCTCAGCTCTCTCTCTCTTTTTCTATCAAGAAAGTGTAAATTTGAAAGAAGAAGTATTTGACTGAAAGAAATTCAGGACACCTCAGGGGAAGCTGCTAGCATATCCAATTTAATATTGCCCTCAATGACTAAAGCTACTTCAAGCTCCAGAGAGTTCACTTTCCCAAGTAAATTCTAAAAGTGTGTATGTGTGTGTGCATGTGTGTTGGGAGGATGAGGAAGGAGGAAAAAAGAATACAAATCAGAATGCTCTAAATATCAATCACCAATACTTCTTTTATTTCAGAAACCTCTTTGCTAGATCTGCAGGGATAAATTAAGTAAAATAACTTGTCAGCTAATCACTTTCAGTCTTTCACATCAGACATTATTTGGTATTGTTCAAAAGAGAAACCAAGGGGCCTACCTAGATGATTCTGCTTTTTACAGAGCCTTCTGATACAGAGCCTTCTGATATCCCCAAATGGAGGAATGTTAGGTGACATAGGGCTAAAAGGGCAAGACAATCACTTGAAACTAAGCAGGGACATCAGTATTGAAAGAAGCCGTCTGGAACATCTAAGACAAGTGCCTCAGGTAACAGAAGAGGGGATGGGGCTTCTGCACTCATACAGCAAGACCGCAGGAGCTCTCAGCCACCTCTGGCTCCGGGGTGAGTGTTCTCTATTGCCCCCGCTGCCTCTTTCAGAGGGAAGGTACAGGTTCCATGAAAGGTGCTCAGGATTTGAAAAGGCTGGCAGCACAGAGATGGAGAGAAGGGAAGGATTCCTAATTTGAATGTGAATTTAAGAAGGATACTTGGTTGCCCAGGACACTTTTTATACTGTTGTGATTACTGCATTTTAAATTTTATTCATATATTTTGACGGCTCTGGGTCTTCACTGCTGTGTAGGCGTTCTCTAGTTGCGGCAAGTGGGGCCTGCTCTCTAGCTGTGCTGCACAGGCTTCACTCGGCAGCGGCTTCTCGTGCTGCAGAGCATGGGCTCTGGGCGTGTGGGCTTCGGTAAGCTGCAGTTCATGGACTCTAGAGTGCGGGCTTCGTGGTTGTGGTGCACAAGCTTGGTTGCTCCGTGGCATGTGGGATCTTCCTGGACCAGAGGCCAAATCTGTGCCCTATGCACTGGCCGGCAGATTCTAACCACTGGACTACCAGTGGAGTCCCGACGACAGCTATTTTTTAGGTAAAACAATAGCTCTCTCTTGTTGAAAGCTTACCATGTGATAGGTCTGTGCCAGAGGTTTTTATATTTATTATCTCAAAGCCACTCTCTGAAGTAGTCATTATCATCTCCATTTCATATCACAGCCATGAAGTAGCAAACTGGGATTCCAGTCTAGTTGCTACCAGTATGCCATAGTGCAACGAGCTCTGTGTCTGTAACTGCCATGGGCAGGCACTGATGGTCCATCTGGGTCAGATTAGAGCATCCACATGTGATGCTAAGTCTGTGCTGTCATTTATGAAAAATGACAGAAATTACATCTGCTGTTGGCTGCCCAGCATCTTTGTCTTCTCGTTCCAGGTAACGATATCCCCAACTTCCTTTTAGGAACTGTCCCTACCCCATTCTTACCTATGTAAGAATTGAGAGTAACCTCACGCTCAGCTCCAAGGAGGGGCCCCTGGTTAGCAAAGCCATACCCTGGCCACAGTGATCGGTTCAGGAGGGGCATGTGACCCAGTGAGGCCATTCAAGTGTTAGGAAGCACTTGCTGGGGCTTTCTGAGAAGCCTTTATGCTTTTCTGAGAATGCTGCCTGGTGAGATTTTTCTCTCTTCCTATTACCTTGACCAAGGACAAGCTTCAGGAGCCACTGGCAGCCCCCCAGCAACCCTGGGGACCACCAGCCTTAGGATGGAGCAGATATTATGCAGAGTATGGGGGAGGGATGGAAAGTAACTGGGTCCTTGTTGATACTGTGCCACTGGACTAATCCTTTTCTCATGATTCTTTACCATCTGAGCCATCAGGGAAGCCTGGATTAAGCCTTCTCTGATGTTAGAGACAACCTCTGGATTTTCATTTAGCTGAGATAATAAATTCTCTTTATTTTTTATTTTTACTTTAAAAAATTCTCTTTATTGTTAAAGTCACTTTGAGTTGGGTTTTCTGTTATTGAATATTAGACATGTTAAACTGATATGAATGGGTGGACCAAACCGTGTACCCACAATCCATGCTGGACACATAAGCCAACAAATGCTCCAGTCACTCCATGTATTAGTTACTCTCATTCGGCAATCAGTAGTGAAGTTTCCACTCATCCCTTTCCCTTAAGATCACTAGCAATCGTCCCTCTTTAGAGTGTAAAAATATGCTGAGAAGATGAAGAAAAAATGAAAATGTCTTCAGCAAGTCATAAACTACTTCCCACACCTACTTAAAGTTTAAGGACTGCCTTAATACTCCATGTTTAATTGTTAATTGAGAGTTTAAAAATCAAAAATGCCAACTTTGCCTTCGATGAGATGGAAAATTATGCTGCTGTAGAAGGTAACATAATGTAAAACAGCCAACATTACCAAGGCACACAAATGTTTTTGGTATGTAAAATTGCTTTGTAAAATATTTGCTCCATCTGCTGAAAGCGGCAAAGACAATTTTCCCTTGATAGCTAATGGCCCATTTCGGCTGTGTGGCAAGTGATTCGCTGTGGTGGCGGCTCTCATTAAACAGAATGGTGAAAGTGCGGTATATAATTCCATACTTATGTAGCATTATCCGCTCACTGCTTCTCGAGGAGTCTGTCCCTCATTATCCAGGCCTCCACCTTGCACCAACACGCAGGCCTAGCAGTTGATTTGACTCGAGAAGTGCTTTGTCCAACTGAGGCACATGTTGCTTCTCCATTCCAAAACTCAGCACAACTGCTTCGCCCCGACCAGAAACACTGGAGAGCTTCATTCTCTTTCAACTTTTCAGCTCCTCAACGGCTGTTTCTTTTTCCCCCTCTCCACAGGGGGCCCTGATTTTCTTTCTAGGCTCACCCTGTCGCGCTGCATGCTGGGGGTTTCAGTAGACAAAGATTAAGCATTTCTTGAAATTCTTAATTGAACTTTGCACATAAACAAAAGCAGGAAAAATCTTTCCTGTGGGCTAAAGCCGCCCATAAAACCCAACAGACACGGCCCTTGGCTCATGGTAAATGTGATGGTTTGTGATCTCTCTCTTTAAAGGAGTTGTTTACACTACACCCGGAATTACTTCAACATCTGCTAAAGGAACAATTAAAAATAAATAATCCAGGGTGGTTTAAAAAAGAAGAATCCGTTCATGTTTGGGGAATGATATTAAAAAGTAGTTACAGCAGCAAGTGGCAGATTTTTAAAGGGTATTTTTAATGTTGGAAAATGGGTTTAAAGGCAATTATATTAAATAATAGTGACGCCAAGTAAAACTATGACTGTTTTAAAGATTATGCAATACTTTACAACAGAAACCACACAGTTTAAAAATCAACTATAAGTCAAAGTGGCCACCATACTTATTATTATGGCTAATAGGTTTCTTTCCAATTAGAGAAATATCACTGATTGAGAAAACTGCATATGCTGAAAAAGCTCTTTAGTTGAAAATTAAAAACAAAAGAAAACACATGTGCCCTTTGGACTTGATTTTTCATTCAAGTAGTGGGGGAAAGGGGTGAATTTGTCAAATGAAGTGAGAGGCTTACAGGAAATTTTATATTTTAATTTTATACCAAGGGAATGGGCAAGCATCTGCTTTCCTTAATCAGATTCTGTACCTTCCTTGATATTTCCACAGGTACAGAGGTATATAGTTGAGGCGGATGGGACAGCATTATCTATTTATCATTTTTTTCTACAGACCATGTTTATAAGAACACCAGGGTAATAAAGCAGTGAATTCCCAAAATGAGGATTTGTTTGCTCTGGCACAATCACACAGAAGTCCGGGTCTTCTCAAGGCCATTCCCCTCTCGCCGAGGGGCACGGAGGACAGACGACCAGGAGCAAATGGCGCGGTGGCCGGCAGAGGAGAGTCAGCCCACTCTGACTCTGTTCCAAATACCCGCGCCTGCTCTGTGGCTTTCGGAAAAGCAGACATTTCCAAAAGAACTCCAGCGGGGACATCCTGTGTGTGAAAACACTAACCAATTCTTGTTCCTCTCATCTTTTGCTTTATTCCTTCCTTTCACGCCGTTTTTGCGAAAAACTGGCAGTTAAATTCAATTGATTCAAAATATTCTGGATCCATATGGCCGCCAACCCTGGAGCTGAGGCGGCGATAGCGCCTCACTGCTGTTCTCAAGCATTTGCCTCTCCCCTAGTCCCCAGATGGTGGGAGTAACATTTAAACCTCCTTTTCTCTGCCTTGTACAATAGACCTTGGCACCATTTCAACTGTTTACTCCGGTAATTAACAGCTCTGATACCACAACAATTACAACTCCTACACTCTCACCACAATAATGCTATGAATTAGTGAGAGCTAATGGCTGGAAGGTAGAGCGTTTCCAGACTGTGAGATCTGTGCATTTTTAGAATAAAATAAAAGGTACAAACAGCATGCTTGCAGTAGACAATGATTACCTTGTAATTAGTTTACACAAAGCTTCCTATTTAATGGCAAAATGCTGTAATTAACGTGTGACAGAAAATCAAAGGGTACTTTGTAAGCATATGAAAAATTAACACTGCAGGCCCATAGCTTTATGTACTGATTAGAAGCATATTAAATCAATAGGACACACAAACCAACAGCTTGTATAGCTGATTATTATAGGTCCTCGGAAGGGGGACCCAGCTTTCATTTAACTTGGGGAGGCAATTTTCCTTCTCCTGTCATCTTCCTCAGGCACTGAGAAGCACCTCCAACCCAACCCTGGCAGCTTTGTGAAAATAACCACTGAACTGGAAGAAAACATTCTAAGTCATTTTCAGAGATAAGGAAAAATATGTAAATGATTAAGACTTTCCAATGATTGCGGTGACGTGCTGCTACACTAATTAGAAAAGACACCAACTGGAACCAGAAAAATGAAGCAAATGGGTCTCAATCTTGTGGTCAGAAAAATCTCTAGCTTATCAGGTCACTGCCTCTTTATTCAACATGTAGGATGCTAAAATAACTGGAATTATTTTCTATTTTCAAATTATAAGAAACCAGGCTGCTAGCAAGGCTTATTCTTTTAAAGGTGTTATCTGGGTAAACATTGGGTTAGGCACGCTTTGGTCCACAATCTTGTATCTTCAACAGTCACAATCCTATGTGATAACTGATGCTTAGAACAATATTCTGGAAGCCTAAAAGGTGCCATGGGACCTTCTGAATCACCAGAAAAAGATTAAGTTGTATGTACTTGTTCAATACTACCTACAATTTAATTCTGATGCAATTTTATGGTAATGTTAATAACACACAGCATTTTTTGAGGTCTTATGTGCTAAATATTGATACATTGGCAGCCAATTCACAAGGGTCATCTCATTCAATTCTTACTACCACCTTCAGGAGACAGGTACCCATATTATTTCTCTTTACACTTGAAGAGATAGAGGCTTGGACAGCTGAAGTGATTTGCCCATGGTTCCCCCTTGCCCCAGTAACCTCCATTTGCCTAGTCCATGGAACCCGTGAAGCCAGACCGCTTCCTACTTATCCTGAATGTTCAACTATTCAGACTGGTCTATTCCAAACCTTTTTCTGCTTAAAAGGAAATTTACCACATCAATCTGGAATAGGAGATATAAAGAAACATTAAAAAAATAAAATATTTGGTTGCTTATCCAAAAAGCAAAGTTTTTTGAACATGTGAATTGTCCAAAAGAAATCTTTAATTTTTCAGTAATTTTTACTCTTTCTGTGCACATGTTGATTTCTTAATGTAAATGCTTTGTTTAAGATAGTGTTCTCTGTTGAGAATATTTTCATGGCATAAAAATCTTTCCATGGTCCAAAACAAAACCAAACAAAAAGCAGGGCTTTAAATACTCACAATACTCTTAATGCCATGTCTGATTGTGAAGAAAGGCTGCTTACTCTAAGTTTTCTGAGAATTTCCAGGTTCACTAAAATGATCTAGTGAGTGTATTAAGTTGAGAACAGCATTGAAAATATGTCACCCCCATGAATGATCAAAAGGTGACATCTCAAACTCACTATCCTCACCCACTCACATAAGTAGGTAGGTGAGGCAGCCGTGTTGCAAAGCTGAACCCTAGAGACTCTCCAACAGGGCTTCTTCCTTGAAACTCTGAGGCGTGTGTACTAATGGCTCTCTTACCTCCCAGCCGACTGGCAACAGACAGCAGCTGCCCCGTCAGTCAGGAAAGAGAAGACATTCGAGAGCAATAGCTATGGGACCTTTGTGTTTCCCACAAGTCTCTGTAGAAAGCAGGCAATCTGCCACAAGGGCAGCAGGCCACAAAAGCAGGGACCACAGGGAGAACCCTACTCCAGGGCTTTCAAATAGCGGATCTTTTCTAAGTGGATTCAACTCAGTGTGGCCAGGGCAGGGGACCAGGAGGAGTGGATGTGGTTTCCAAGCTAGATGCAGATCATTGACTAGCTATGTGAACTTGGGCAATCACTTCACTTCCAAGGAATCTATTTCTCCATCTGTAAACAGAATAACAATACCTTCCTCCTCAAAGTGGTGTGGAAGTAAACAAGTAAAAACTTCAGAGGTTTTCCGAGACGGAATGAGTCAATTCAAGTAAAGTGCTGAAATGCCTGGCACCCAGTTGTCCCTTGCCATCAAGGGGGGTTGATGGTAGGACTCCCATGGATAACAAAATCCAAGAATCCTCAAGTCCCATATATAAAATGGCATTGCTCACTCTTGGTATGTGGGTTCCACCTCTGCAGATTCAAATATGCAAGGGTACAAGGAAATGTCAAAACATTTCCTTGTGTATTCATGCATGAGTCTGTGTGCCTGTGTATAGTGTATTCCTGGGTCTGTGTGCATGCATGCTAACTAGCTTCAGCTGTGTCCAGCTCTTTGCGACCCCATGGACTGTAGCCCTCCAGGCTCCTCTGTACATGGATTTCCCAGGCAAGAATACTAGAGAGGGTTGCCATGCCCTCCTCTAGGGGATCTTCCTGAACCAGGGATCAAACCCGCATCTCTCGCCTATCTTGCATTGGGAGGTGGGTTCTTTATCATTAGTTCCAACTGGGAAGCCCACTCACGGCTCTGTGTGCTTAGTCGCTAGTTGTGTCTGACTTTTTGCGACCTCATGGACTGTAGCCTGCCAGGCTCCTCTGTCCATGGGGATTCTCCAGGCAAGAATACTGGAGTGGGTTGCCATGCCCTCTTCCAGAGGATCTTCCCAACCCAGGGATCAAATCCAGGTCTCCTACATTGCAAGTGGTTTCTTTACTGTCTGAGCCAGCAGAAAAACCCAAGAATACTAGAGTGGGTAGCCTATCCCTTCTCTAGGGGATCTTCCTGACCCAGGGATCGAACTGGGGTCTCCTGCATTGCAGGTGGATTCTTTACCAGCTGAGTTACCAGGGAAGCCCATTCGTGGGGGTCTACAAAATCTCATGTCTAGGCCAGCATTCTGGCAACTACTTTTCTAACACAGTGTCACCAGGTGTCACTACTAACAAGCCAGTTTTCCAGGAGTGAGGGAGCGAAGTTTCCCTTTGTAAACAGAAAGGAAACGGCACAAGGACTAGTACCACAACAAATGCCTCCCTGGGTCTCCCTGCACTGTCTTAGGCGAGAGTGTCCAGGAAGATTTTTTTCCCCTATAGGTGTGTCTTTGCTTAAGCCTTTATTCCTACTAAATGAAAATAAATTCTCTCGTCTCTGGAGTGACAACTTTGGAGCATGCGCACATGTGTAGATTCACTGAAACTTAATAAGCATTGAGTATTTAAGTGAGTTTACTGGAACTGGTTGGGGGAAGTAGATTTTGTATAGGCACAGACGGTAAACAATCTGCCTGCAACGCAGGAGACCCAATTCGATCCCTGGGTCAGGAAGATCCTCTGGAGAAGGAAATGGCAACCTGCTCCAGTATTCTTGCCTGGAGATTCCCATGGACACAGGAGCCTGGTGGGCTACAGTGTGTGGGATTGCAAAGTCGGACACGACCTGGTGACTAACACTTTCACTTTCAGGATGAAGAGAGTAAGGTTGGTACCAAGAAAGGATGGAACAAACTGAGAGTTGTGCTGTTTTTATTGTGGCTATTACGTAACATCTTTTGCTTCTGTTAGGTCCATACCATTTCTGTCCTTTATTGAGCCCATCTTTGCACAAAATGTTCCATTGGTATCTCTAATTTTCTTGAAGAGATCTCTAGTCTTTCCCATTCTGTTCTTGTTCTCTATTTCTTTGCATTGATTGCTGAAGAAGGCTTTCTTATCTCTTCTTGCTATTCTTTGGAACTCTGCATTCAGATGCTTATATCTTTCCTTTTCTCCTTTGCTTTTCGCCTCTCTTCTATTCACAGCTATTTGTAAGGCCTCTCCAGACAGCCATTTTGCTTTTTTGCATTTCTTTTCCATGGGGATGGTCTTGATCCCTGTCTCCTGTACAATGTCACGAACCTCATTCCTTAGTTCATTAGGCACTCTATCTATCAGATCTAGGCCCTCTATTTCTCACTTCCACTGCATAATCATAAGGGATTTGATTTAGGTCATACCTGAATGGTCTAGAGGTTTTCCCTGCTTTCTTCAATTTAAGTCTGAATTTGGTAATAAGGAGTTCATGATCTGAGCCACAGTCAGCTCCCAGTCTTGTTTTTGTTGACTGTATAGAGCTTCTCCACCTTTGGCTGCATAGAATATAATCAATCTGATTTCAGTGTTGACCATCTGGTGATGTCCATGTGTAGAGTCTTCTCTTGTGTTGTTGGAAGAGGGTGTTTGCTATGACCAGTGCATTTTCTTGGCAAAACTCTGTTAGTCTTTGCCCTGCTTCATTCCGCATTCCAAGGCCAAATTTGCCTGTTACTCCAGGTGTTTCTTGACTTCCTACTTTAGCATTCCAGTCCCCTA